>SJYX01004567.1:832608-1001378 GCA_006410675.1 Oreotragus oreotragus | reverse complement strand
TGCCACCCCCCCCCCACACACACATTCTTTCCTTTATAGACTTCATAACCAGGCAGGGTCCTCCATTTTTCCTCCAGGCCTTTTCACCTATCTCTTTTACATGCGTTTCAGAATCTCCTCTTTCTGGAAGCCAGAATTCTGAATAAGAAGATTCTATTAGAATGGTATTTGATGAATCTTATGACCCCTGCTGGGATCAACTATAAAAGAAAAACACAGAGATCACAAGGTTTAACCTGGATGAGAAGCTAATGGTGCAACTCTAGGCAGGTGGACAGAGCAAGGAGAAGAAATTTTCAGGGCAGTATCCCACAAGCCATTCTCCATAGTTACGAGTAACTTCTGTCTACTTTCATTTCCTTCTGGCAGATTTTTGAAACTCTCACTTTGTTAGCTTTCACTATCTCTGATATATTTCTCATGATTTGCAAAGAAGAAAGACAAGCCTTCCTAATTTGGATCTTGGGCAAATTTACTTAAACACTTTCTACCGTAATTTTCTAATCTGTAGAATGAGGATGAAAGTCAGAGTACCTCCTTTATAGGATACAAGAATTACATTAGTTAAAGCACATAAAGCATTTAAAATAGTACCTGAGATGTAACAAGTATCACTTTTCTATCATTATCACTCAAGCTCACATGTCTAGCCAAGCAAGGTACAAAGTGAATGGGAAGATCTATTTTCTACTCTTTAAAATTTAGCTTTGATCCTGACTACCTTTCCCTGGAATTAAGTCAGATCATCCCAAGCATCTGTCCTGAAGTCTGTCTTTCATTTAATTACATGTCTTTTTGATTCCCCTCAATTGATTTCTTGACACCCATTCGTGGACCTCCTGCCCTTGGCTCACAGCACCTTCCATTCAAATACCAGCTAATTAAGCCCAGATATTCCTGAGCCTCACCTTACCTCTCAGCCTAGATCATCCTGCAATGAGGAAGGAGGGTTGATGCAAATTGCAACTGACAATGTGTACCAAAGTGGACATTTATCGACTCCTACTAACTATGCACACTCATTCAGATAATTACCATTCATGGTTGACACACCCCAGTGACCTCATCTCACAGGTGACGTGATGAGGGGAGGGCTTCAGTTGATGGGAAGCTATTCCTCTGAAATATTCTACCGTCTTTGTCCTTCCGTGTTAATTATCTTAGTCTCACGACAGCAGCTGTTCATTCTCCCAAGTAAAGAGTACGTATGGCTCAAAGCAGACCTTTAAACATTTAATCTGGGTCAAGCCTAGTTGCCTTTAGTGGGACAGTATTGAGTGTATGCATCCTTGCCCGGAGGATGTACGAGGATTGTGGGAGCAGAGACTGGATGCAGGAAGGGTGTGGGCATGCTTTGCAGGCTGGAGAAATTTGTCCAAATGCAAACCACTAGCAGTATCCAGGAGGGATGTCAGAGGTGACAATGAGCTAGTACAAAGTGACCAGGAAGAGTGGGGCAGATTGAGAACCAGCCAGGATTCCCTTAGGTTCTAGAACCTGTTTTGATAGCCTCACTCAGGATGGGAAGAAAGTTGGCAAGGACGTGGAGCTGTTTCATTCTCTTCTCTTGGCCTTACACGTGGGTCTTCGTGTAATAATGCAAACGACTCCACCAAACACAGTATTAGATTCTTTGATAAAAATGAGTAAATTTTTTTCTAAATTTTTGATAAGTTGAATCACTGCTTTGCCCATCTGATGAACTTATATATACTCTCTCGCTCACAAAACACACACACATGATAGAATATACTGGAGTTCAGTTCTGTGGTAGACTATGGCCAGGCCTTTTACAGGAATTGCCTTATATTAGGACCACTTTAAGCCTGTAGTTAGAGCATCTTTGTGTACTTTAGAAGAAGAGTGAACCCAACCTGAACCAGGGTAAGCCTGGGGAGGCGAGCACAGACTGGACACCAGCCTGTTCAGCCTTCATCTGGACGCACTGGGCAGGGCCTAGCCCACAGCCATTGTGGATGCCTTGATTATCAGGTACAATGCAAGCCCACTCCTTCCCAGCCCCATGGAATAAGACTCAGCCAATCAGCTGCTCTGGGTTCCACATTGGATGGATTACTCCATCCAATGGTGGAGCTCATCTGTCTTTATGGGTTGGAAAATATATTGAATTTGGAAAAAAAAAATTGGCAGAATCTGAATAATTATTTCTGCCCATTTTCCTCAAACCTAGATCAGTTCTTTGTTCTCCTTTAGCTCTGGGAATCATTGTCAGTCTCTCTGAAACAGTTTGTCTCTGTCCTGTCTTGCCTTGCACTGTTACCTCCCAGACTAATAGCTCCTTCTGTGCTGAAGGGTGCCTAGGCCCAAGCTCTAATCTAGCTCTACCTCTAAAACACAGTTGATTTGCAGGATAAATGCTTTGCCGTCTCTGAACTTTATTTTTCTTATTTTTAAAATGGGATAGTATAAAGATCCGTGAAAATACCACGGCAACTAAAAGAACAGTGCAAACAAATACCGAACCGTAAAGGGTTAATTTAGCCTAACGTTAAAATAGAACAGTTTACTCACTCACTTTTCTCTCATTCCTCCATACAGTTTGGACATCTATTAAGTACTGAAGAAATATATCATTTTCAACTGTCTGAATCCATATGCAGTTGATTTCAAAGTTTAATTGTATTTGAATGAGGAATCAATACGTATAACTGCACCAACATTACTGTGCTGAAAATCTGTGCATGTCTCTGATGCTTTCATAATATATTTCAATTTTCCCATTACTTTTCCATTATTATCCCATATTTTTGAAAGGATTCTGTGAACACTGCAAAGTATCACAAATCCCAAATGAATGGTAACGACTATTGGTGTCGATTTCAAGCTGAATTTGTTACAGTGTTCTTCAGCTTTTCCTGGTTCTAGCCTGTCTCTATAACAGAGCTACCAACAATTCTTCCTGAAACGTCTGTTTCATCATGCTCCTTCCTGGATAAAAGGGCGTTGCTCTTCCCCAGCTTGTATTATTACGAATGACAGCTAGAGCTCTTCATGGTTTGGCTACGGCCTTTCTTTCCTTACTTGTCGCTTTCTGTTTTAGAATATACCTTTTTCCAGCCAGGCTGAGCATCTAAAAATCCCACACAGGAGGAGATTGTTTTCTTTTTTTTTTTTTTTAATTGGAGGATAATTGCTTTACAATATTGTGTTGGTTTCTGCCACACAACGAGTGAAAGTGAAAGGCACTCAGTGCAGTGGAGTCTGACTCTTTGCAAGCAGATTCTTTACCAGTTGAGCCACCAGGGTATCCCAAGGCTACCAATGGATCTTCACAACCTAGGAATTGAACTGGTGTCTTCTTAATTGCAGGCAGATTCTTTACCAGCTGAACTACCAGCGAAGCCCTGATGACAATGAGATTTAGCCATAAATATATATCTCCCCTCTCTCGTAAGCCTTCCTCCTATGCCTCCACCCCACCCATCCAGGTCATCACAGAGCACCAGGCTGGACTCCCTGTGTTATACAGCAACTTCCCACCAGCTGGCTGTTTTACACATGGTACTGGATGTATGTCAGTGTTACTTTCTCAATTCTCCCTACCCTTTCCTCCCCTCACAAGTCTGTCCTCTACGTCCGTGTCTCCAGTGCTTCCCTGCAAATAGGTTCATCAGTACTAATTTTCAGGATTCCATATATATGCATTAATACATGACATTTGTTTTTCTCTTTCGTTTTTCTCTTTCTAACTTACTTCACTCTGTATAACAGGCTCTAGGTTCATCTATTAATACCTCACTACAACTAACTCAAATTCATTCTTTTTTTATGACAGTGATGTTTTGTTGTATATATGCGCCCCATCTTATTTGCCCATTCAACTGTCAGTGGACATCTCGGTTGCTTCCACGTCCTGGCTGTTGCAAATAGTGCTGCAACGAACATTAGAGTGCATGTGTCTTTTTGAATTGTGGTTTTCTCAGGGTATATGCCCAATAGTGAGATTTCTGGGTTATATGGTATTTTTATTGCTAGTTTTTTAAGGCAGGGGATTATTTTCAATGGAGTCTTTGATCATTCTGACTTTACTGAGAATGCCTATATTTCATTTTTTTCCACAACCAGTCTGATCCACTGCACAGAGTCCAACTCAACCCCAAACTCCTTCTCAAGACTAAAGATCTTTGAGGCTGCTCAAGTTGTAGTGACCTCTGTCCTTGGTAAAACTTGATCTTTGGAACACACTGCCTAAGAAACCTTTTGATTTCTGGGATGACACTGCCTTTAAGATAATGGTGTCATCAATGCCAAGGTCAGGTCCAGATGGATCCTCAGGCCATGCTGGAGCCTCCTTCCTTCACCCTGAGTCCACTTCTCCATTTCCTAACTAGTGTAACACTATTGTGATTAGAATCCAGCCCACCAATAAAATGATAATTTATCAGCTGCTAGTTGTAAGAGATTCAAGAGCAAAAAGAAAACACTGTGCAAATATGATAGCCAAGGTCAAGGTGGCAATGAGGAAACAAGACATGTAACCAGGCGTTAAAAAAAGAGTGGTAGCAAAACAAGGACACTGTAATTGCTGTGACACTAAATTGGTCTGCAAAAAAAAAAAAAAATCAAGTACATGCATTTAAAGACTAGTATATTCACTTTAAGTTATCTAATAAGAGAATGAATTATAATCTGGGGGGAAATTTTGACTACTATCAGAACATATGATCTAGTCTGGTAAGATCCTTAATATTTAGAAGTTGTATCAATGTCAACCTGCTTAGTGCCTACTAAAGCCAGTTTTGAGACAAGGCAAATGTTTAGATCCTCTTTTGTTGGGCAATTGATGTGAATGCCTAGCCAACACCATTTCCCCCAGTAAAAGAATCCATATTTTCTTTGCTGAGCTGTTTATCCTCACTCTCTGATCATGCTATTGATGGAGATGACTTAACCTTTGATTTCAGGAGTGAACTTGTGACCCAACTTAGCCAATCAGTGTCTTTCAATTCCTCTGAGCACAGTGATTGGTTGAGTGAAGGCAGGTTATCCTGAACATTGGGCCAAGGGGGCTCAGCATCAAGAAATGCATTTGAACTTTGAAGAGATACACTTGTCTTGTATCATCAGTTAGATTGCTACCAGTGAAATAGAACCAGTAGGATGGATAGACAGATAGCTATAGATGGCTTTCAATAAACTGGCCTACATAGCTGTGGGGGGTGACAAGTCCAAAATCTGTAGGACAGGTGGGAGGCTGGAAACTCAGACATGAGCTACTGCTGCAGTACAGAGTCAGAATTTCTTCTGACTTGAGAACATCTTAATTTTGCTCTTGGGGTTTTTCAACTGCTTGGAAGAGTCCTACACACATTATTGAGGATTATGTCCTTGAAACTGTCCTTTTAAAATAAATTGACTATAGATATTAACCATATCTTTCCTTAGACTTGCTTATTAGATATCAACTGTCTAATTAAGGCTATGGTTTTTCTAGTGGTCATGTATGGATGTGAGAGTTGGACTGTGAAGAAAGCTGAGTGCCAAAGAATTGATGCTTTTGGACTGTGGTGTTGGAGAAGACTCTTGCGAGTCCCTTGAACTGCAAGGAGGTCTAACCAGTCCATTCTAAAGGAGATCAGTCCTGGGTGTTCATTGGAAGGACTGATGCTGAGGCTGAAACTCCAGTACTTTGGCCACCTCATGTGAAGAGTTGGCTCATTGGAAGAGACCCTGATGCTGGGAGGGATTAGGGGCAGGAGGAGAAGGGGATGACAGAGGATGAGATGGCTGGATGGCATCACTGACTTGATGGACATGAGTTTGAGTGAACTCCAAGAGCTGGTGATGAACAGGGAGGCCTGGCGTGCTGCAATTTATGGGGTTGCAGTGTCGGACATGACTGAGTGACTGAACTGAACTGATGTGGGCATCTTCCAAACTTCTGAAAAGAAAAGAGAATGTAGGAGCCTTCTTATGTCTCAAGTTAGTGCCAGGATTCCTTATGATTTCAAACCCTTTGTAGCCAGATTCTTTTTTTTTTTTTTTTTTTGCTTTTTATTTTTATTTTTTTGTGTGTGTTTATTTATTTTTTTACACGAACTCCCAAACATGAACCCCCCTCCCACCTCCCACCCCATGTTTAAAAAAAATTATTTGCATGGAGCTTCCAATGACTCTTTTGTGTAGAATTTTCTGTGACTAACAGGGATTTCCTGTCATCTAAATATTCTGAGCGCTTCCCTGGTGGTTCAGTGGTAAAGAACCTGCCTTGCCTGTCGATGCAGGAGATGTACATTCAGTCCCTGGATGGGAAAGATTCCCTGGAGAAGGAAATGGCAACCTCCTCCAGAATTTTTGTCTGGAAAACCCCATGGACAGAGCAGCTGGTAGGGTCCATGGGGGTCAAAAGAGTTGGAGAGGAAAGAGAAAGGGTTAGTTACTCAATCATGTCCAACTCTTTGAGACCTAAACAACAAATGTTCTAATGCAGAGCACCCCCTAGCATTACCATAAAGTGTAGTAACTATTTTTGTGCATGTGAGACTCCTGTCTGTATCAAGAATTTGTGTCAATCCAATCACCGTGTCAGCACCATTCTTGTGGGCCAGTCTCTCACAGAGCTATGAAAGGAATACTGAGCCCACAAATAGGAATGGTTTCTTTGCCAAGTGACCTTTCTGGGACTAGGGTTCAACCATAGAGCCTGGAATGACACTCTATCCTCTAACCCCTGAACACATCTGTGCAACTGGTTGACCCCATGTGGTGAGAGCTGGGTGGAAAGAAGATGGTAGAATGATCTGAAGGGGAGACCCAGAGACGAGGGCTCCTATGGGTCCGAGTCTGGACTCAGGGTACTCTATTCCAGCCTACTCTGGCTAACCCTAGGGACCAGAATGTGGTCAGAATCGAAATTAGAAAATTTCAAGTAAGGAGCTTCATGGCACCAGGTCCCCTGAGGCAAGGGCCCTGCTTGCCTAGGTCTGAGGAGAATACTGCTCTGATGTCCACCTTCCTCCCCCTTCCCCCTTCTGTCAGTTCACATGATGGTCAGAGCCAGATCCTCATTTCTTTTTTCACTTTAATGCTACTCTCTCCGAGAATAGTAAAGCTATTTCTGTAAATTGTATATTTTTAAAAACCACTCTTCATTCTCCAACACTACTCACTCTCAACACACATGGCTGCTCACGCACACACACACACACATGCATACACACACTGAATAGCATTCTTGTTAGAATAAATTCAGAGATGAATAGAGAGGATTAAGTATAGTGCTCATCCTATATTCTACTCTTACAGTAATTGATGTAACATCAGTGAGATTTTACTGGCAAAATTGATTCAAATCAAACCAGAAAAATTCAGCTTCAAGAAAAGAAAATGAGCTAAAAGATGGTAAGCAAAGAATAATAATATGTGGCAATGTCTTCAAATTACTCATATTTTAGGTTTTAAATAATTTGAAGTTGTAAAAATGTGTTTAACAAGGGTGAATTTTTAAAAATTGTAATGTCTTTATTAATGATCAGAGAGCAGCACTGAAAGCATGATAATGTCTTTTTCAGTGATTCAATTGGAAGGCATTAAAAATATTTGGGAAGACATACAAATTATACAAACAGAGCTGTAGAGTTTACAAATATGAATGAAAGGGGAAAAAAGATGTTTCAGAAATCTATGAAACAGTTGTGTCTATAGGAAAATATAATTGAAAGCAAAAGGGTCCTTAGATAGGATACAGGTCCTGTGACACCCTCTTCTAGCTTAATGTCCCATAAGAGTTGGGGTCAGTGACATGTGGTATTCCAAGTGAATTGTCAGAAGTATCAGCCAATTAATAAAACTGTACTATAGTTGCTTTTCCTATTTTTTATAGAGTGGCTGTTTACTAATCTTTGGAAAAATATTTTCTTTTCTCACTGGGTGAGGCATGCTTTGGAATCACCCTGTTGTACAGCTTCCAGAGTTCCATCTCCATAATCCTTTCAGCATCCGTGTGAATGGCACCTCCTGGAGATGTGCGCTGGATGCCCTGCAAGATTTTAGATAAGATGCCCTGCCTTGGTTTTAGATAAAATGTGCACTGTCATTTCAGGGTGCTCCCTAATTCCCAGTGACATTTGCATTACCCTACAGCATCTAGAATGTATAGAGTGTCCAGTTGGATTATATCAATCATTCTCTATGGATGATATAAATATTCAAATATGTTCAGACCATAATCTGAATGATTTACATATTGACTGTCTTTCTGGAAGGACTGAACAATATAATATCAGTTCAGTTCAGTTGCTCAGTTGTGTCTGACCTTAGCGACCTCATGAATTGCAACACGCCAGGCCTCCCTGTCCATCACAAACTCCCGGAGTTCTCTCATGTCCATTGAGTCAGTGATGCCATCGAGCCATCTCTTCCTCTGTTGTCCCCATTTCCTCCTGCCCCCAATCCCTCCCAGCATCAGAGTCTTTTTCAATGAGTCTCCTCTTTACATGAGGTGGCCAAAGTATTGGAGTTTCAGCTTCAACATCAGTCCTTCCAATGAACACCCAGCATTGATCTCCTTTAGAATGGATTGGCTGGATCTTCTTGCAGTCCAACAGACTCTCAAGAGTCTTCTCCAACACCACAGTTCAAAAGCATCAATTCTTTGGTGCTCAGCTTTCTTCACAGTCCAACTTTCACATCCATACATGACCACTGGAAAAACCATAGCCTTGACTAGATGGACCTTTGTTGGCAAAGTAGTGTCTCTGCTTTTCAATTTGCTGTCTAGGTTGGTCATAACTTTGCTTCCAAGGAGTAAATGTCTTTTAATTTCATGGCTGCAATCACCATCTGCAGTGATTTTGAAGCCCAGAAAAATAAAGTCTGACACTGTTTCCACTGTTTCCCCATCTGTTTCCCATGAAGTGATGGGACCAGATGCCATGATCTTTGTTTTCTGAATGTTGAGCTTTAAGCCAACTTTTTCATTCTCCTCTTTCACTTTCATCAAGAGGCTTTTGAGTTCCTCCTCACTTTCTGCCATAAGGATGGTGTCATCTGCATATCTGAGGTTATTGATATTTCTCCTGGCAATCTTGATTCCAGCTTGTGCTTCTTCCACCCCAGCATTTCTCCTGATGTACTCTGCATATAAGTTAAATAAGCAGGGTGAAAATATACAGCCTTGATGTACTCCTTTTCCTANTTCCTTCCAAGGAGTAAGCATCTTTTAATTTCATGGCTGCAATCACCATCTGCAATGATTTTGGAGCCCCCCAAAATAAAGTCTGACACTGTTTCCACTGTTTCCCATCTATTTGCCATGAAGGGATGGGACCAGATGCCATGATCTTCATTTTCTGAATGTTGAGCTTTAAGCCAACTTTTTCACTCTCCTCTTTCACTTTCAAGAGGCTTTTTAGTTCCTCCTCACTTTCTGCCATAAGGGTGGTGTCATCTGCATATCTGAGGTTATAGATATTTCTCCCTACAACCTTGATTCCAGCTTGTGCTTCTTCCAGCCCAGCATTTCTCATGATGTACTCTGCATATAAGTTAAATAAGAAGGGTGACAATATACAGCCTTTACATACTCGTTTTCCTATTTGGAACCAGTCTGTTGTTCCATATCCAGTTCTAACTGTTGCTTCCTGACCTGTATATAGGTTTCTCAAGAGGCAGGTCAGGTGGTCTGGTATTCCCATCTTTTTCTGAATTTTCCATAGTTTATTGTGATCCACACAGTCAAAGGCTTTGGGATAGTCAATAAAGCAGAAATAGATGTTTTTCTGGAACTCTCTTCCTTTTTCCATGATCCAACCATTTATCAATGGGCACTTAGGTTGCTTCTGTATCTTGGCTATTGTAAATAATGTTGCAAGGAAATAGGGGTGCATATATCTTTTTGAATCAATGTTTTCATTTTCTTTGGATAAATATCTAGGACTGGAATTGCTGGGCTGATGGTAGTTCTACTTTTAATTTTTCGAAGAAACTTCGTACCATTTTCCATGGTGGCTGCACTGATTTATATTCCCACTAGCCATGTAGGAGTGTTCTCTTTTTACACACCCTCAACCAGCACTTGTTATTTCTTGTCTTTTTGATAACAGCCATTCTGATGGGTGGGAGGTAGTATCTCACGTGGTGTTAGTTTGCATTTCCTGGATGTTTAGTGATGTGCCAGCAGCAGAATAGTTTCTAATCATAAGGCTGTAGAATCCCCACTTTTTTCTCATCCATTTAATGACAATGTACCGTGTTTGCCATGTAGACAAACAAAAAAACAGGAAAACAATCATAGAACCAAGTTCTGAAGGCTTAGATTACGAGGTCTGTGGAGAACATACGTTGGACTCTTTTACTTTGATGGACACTGAACTCGATGAGAAAGTCGTGTTTCTTCATCTTCAGGGAATGAGATGATAATTGATACTTATTTCCCCAACTGTATATTAATCACTTCTGAATAAAAACCCTGTTACGTATTCCAAGCACCAGGATTTATGCTTAAGTATGCAGCACACAGTAAGCAAGCAAACCGGGATCTGAAATGATTTTAGATCAGGCATCTCTATGATATGTAATCCTTATCTTGAAATCTAAGCTCCAATTAAAATTCATTCTGAGATCCTATATAATTTACCAAGTATGGTGGTGAGACATGAAGAGTTGTGGACCAAGTCCTTTGAAGATCCAAGAGAAAACTGAGGACTCTGTTGTCTTAGTGGGGAGCCAATGTGATGAAAATGGCATAACAGATGTCAAGTTACAGAATGCATAATTTAACTCTGTTTTGGTCTTATGGTATGCTGATTTACTGAAAGAAGTGTATGTTTGGTTTTCCTCCCATTCCTGAGGGGAGGAGGAGAAGGGGCCGTGGCAGAGGGTGAGCTAGCAGGATAGCACTGCCGACGCAGTGGACGTGACTTTGGGCAAACTCCAGCAGAGTGGAGGACAGAGGCACCGGGTGCGCTGCAGTCCCTGGAGCCACAAGGAGGAGCACACGACTCTGTGACTGAACCAGCACCTCGGGATGGGGGCTGGTCACCTAGGGCAACCTACTAGTGATTAGAGACTGGGAACTGTCCCACAGACCTCTGGGAAGCAGAGAGGGACCAGCGAAGTTCAGCCAGCAGGGGCCCATGAGTTAATCAGTTGTGCCCGTGGAGTGAAGCCTCAGTGAAACTCTGAAAGGGCAGGGTGTGGAGAATTTCTGGTTCTCTTCCGATTCTCCAACTTCTGGTTGGTGACTGCATGGAGATTTGAGGAGAGGTGGAGTGCCCAGGAAGGGCGTGGAAACTCCCACCCCTTCCCACAGGCCTTGCCCCATGTCCTTCTTCATCTATATCCTTTATAGTAAACCGATAAAAGTGAGTAAATGTTTCTCTGAAATCTGTGAACCACTCGAATGAATTAACTGAGCCCAGGGAAAGGGTCATGAGAACTTCCAGCCAGTAGGTCAGAAGCACGAGTAATAACCTGGATTTGCAACCAGCGTCTGAAGTGGGGGTGGGCAGGAGAGCCTTGAGGGAATGAGCGCGCTCTGATACCATCTCCAGGCAGACCGTGTCAGAACCGAACTGCCTGACCAACTGTCGGAGGGAGAGGAAACACACCCTGCAGGCCTCTATGTGCTATCAGGCCACAGAATGACTGGGGTTTCTGACAATTTCGAACCAAAACAAAGTTGATTTTCAATGGCAAAATAAAACTATGCAACTCTACAACAGTTCATCCTATTAGGTCTTATTCTTTGAAGTGTTATTGATCAGTGAACTCCCCAAATCTGGTACCAGGCAGTAGGAGTGTAAAGTGTAGAGCAGGCACTCAGAGTACCAGCCACCACTGCCTTGGGGGTCAGTGCTCACGACTGTGAGATGCACTCAGTGGGAACCATTTCCTTTCAAGACCCACAGAAAACACCTGAGCCCACTTGGCTCAGCTTAGGTGAGCTCTCTGCACTCCTCCACCCCATCAGTGTGTGTGAGATCCGCTTGGTTCCTCCTGTGCAGGCTGCTCCACCAGGAGCACCTCCGCCTCCACCTGCTCCGTCACGACCACCTTCTGCCTAATGGACTCCTCCCGCCCATCCCAGCATGTGCTCATTTCCGTATGGACAGAGGACGCTAAAGACCATGAACTACCAACTGGTGGTTTGCAATCCCTGAGCTTATAGTTATCTCAGCCTCACAAATTCAGATTCAGTGCAATTAAAAGTGCAGGATGCCCATCTTCTATTTGCTCTTGTAGCGAATGTTTTATACCAACAGAAGGTACCAAATGCACCATGGGAGAGGTGGTGAGGGAGGTCAGCACCTAAGGCTCTCACGGAGAAGACATCAGAGAGCAGGGTCACCAGGCGTGGCCACCTTCACTGAGCTGCTCTGTGACGCTCAGGCCTCAGCCCTTCCTCCCTTGGAAGCCATAGGATGGGCCGGCTTCCTTGTGTGTCGAGAATTCCTTTTCTTCTTGGAGCCTGTCACTGTCCCGGCTGGTTTGTAAGTGTCAGCTTATGAGAGTACATGGTCATGTCAGTGTGATCACAACTTTCCCTCCCTGCCGGGGAAGTCGTGCTCAGACACTCACACTCAAGTCATGCGTGCACAGTCATTCGTTCACTGGCCTAGCATGAATGAAAGCCTGCTGCCTGCCTGGCCTGGTTTCAAGTGCTGGGGACACAAACAGGGAAAGAGCCCTGCCTTATGGAAGTTGATGTTCAAGTGGAATTAGACGATAAGCAGAGAGATACAGAATACAACGTCAGTTAATGTGAGGACCAGGGAGGAATGAAGCTGGGTCAGGGGACAGACAGTGAGGGCGGTCTGGATGGATGCGCACATGTTATCCTGGAGAAGGCAGCTGTGGGTCGGTGGTCTCTGAGATTGTCTTGGGGATCCCCACCTCCTGGTATTCCTGCCCGTGTACAATCCCCTTCCCCCGATGGGAGCTGGACCCACTTCTCTCAGACAGAACAGGGTGGATGTGGTGGGCTGTCGCTGCTGAGATGGGGTATGAAGACTCAGCTTCCATCTTGCATTCTCCGTCTTTCCCAGATCTCTTGCTCTGGGGGAAGCCAGCTGCCCTGGAGCAAGGCTGTCCCACGTGAGCGAGCTTGGAAATTAATCACCCCTGTTCAGGCCTTGAGAAGCGGCAGCCCAGATGATGCCTTGATTGCAGCCTTGCAAGAAGTCCTGAGTCAAATTCTTCTACCTTAGCTCCAATTAGATTCTTCAATTGCTGAGTTTTAGGACAGTTTGTTACACAGCAATGCGTAACTGACACAGTGGTCAAGGATGGCCTGAGCAAGTACTCTGGAAAGACACAGCCAGGTGAAGACCTGGGGAAGAGGGGCTGGGGAAGTCAAGGGCAAGCACCAAGGCCCCGAGATGGAACACTCCAGGCAAATCTGAAAGAAACAGGAAGGCCAGCATGGCCTGCGGTCCCAGCTGGCCATGTGGCGAGAACAGGCAGGGACCCTGCGGATAGAGACATGCCCAGTTCTAGAAGGCTGCTGTTCTAGCCACCACTGACTGTCTTCAACGCGGCCAACACAACAATGGTAACAGTAATGGCTAATGATTGAGTACTTAAGTCTATGAGGAACTGTGCTGAGTGCTTTAGGGCATTTACACTTAACCATAACTCTGTAAAGCAGGTGGTATTATTAGCTCCATTTTACAGATGAGGGGACTGAGGCTCCCAAAGGCTAGGCTGCTCTTCCACACATTTGCAAGTTAGGAAGCGGTGAAGCAGAGATGACAACCAGGCCCTGCCTTCAGAGTCCTTACACTTCACCTCTACACAGTCCTGTCCAAAGAGGCCCCTAGGAAGAAAGCCTCTTTCACCCTTAAAAAAGAAAACAAAAACCCAAACCTCCAAACCACAAACTTGTTAAAAGCCAGCCGGTCCAGCCCGTCTGACTAGACGCTCCAGGCAGCTTCATCTTCTCCAGGAGCCCTTTGGACAGAACTGTTCTGGGCTTTATCTGCACTTGCTCTGACATCTGACCCAAGTTAGCATGTAAACTAAGAAGAGCACGTGGGTGTAGCTTTTCTTTTTGACATTAAGAGTCTTACATAGCAAACGTGAAATCTATGGAGCACTGGCAGATAAAATACCAATATATTACATTTTATGCAAATCGATGCTTGGCTGGCATATAGCTTGAACCCTGATTCCCCATCAGTATTCACGTATCTGGCACCAAACCAGGAATCCATTTGCTATGGAACTTACTTTTCCTTCCTGCTTAACCTCTGTCTTACAGCTTAAGGAAGACTGTGCATATTCCATTAGAATCTTAATTTCTTCATGAAAAGAAGAAACAATCCACTTATCTTCGATTATTACCTATATTCAATTATATTAAGAATGCTATTTTATTTAAACTATCTTTTTTAAAAAAGCAATGGCTTTAGCAGACTAATAACCTTCCACGCTGCTGCTGCTGCTAAGTCGCTTCAGTTGTGTCCGACTCTGTGCGACCCCATAGATGGCAGCCCACCAGGCTCCCCCGTCCCTGGGATTCTCCAGGCAAACACTGGAATGGGTTGCCATTTCCTTCTCCAATGCATGAAAGTGAAAAGTGAAAGTGAAGTCGCTCAGGCGAGTCCGACTCTTATCGACCCCATGGACTGCAGCCAGCAGCCTACTCTGTCCATGGGATTTTCCAGGCAAGAGTACTGGAGTGGGTTGCCATTGCCTTCTCCTAATAACATTCTACACAGGGGTCCACAAATTTATATTGTAGTTTTGTATTGAGCCAGAGGAAACAGACAAATAAAAATAACAGAGGGCACTAAGGTTTTTGTTTTCAGGCTTTCACCCAGAAGAAATATGAATGAAACCAGTTTGTTTGACACAACTGGTATTACAATAATATCAACAGCTAACACTAATTGAAAGCATGCTATATGGGCCAGATACTATGCTAAGCACTTTGACTCTATTATCTAAATTAATATTTATAATATCCCTTTATGGTAAGTATTGTTATCCCAATCTTACAGGTGAAGAAACTCAGGCACAGAGAGGTCAAACAGCTTGTCTGGGGTAACACAGCTAAAAAGCCTAGCACCAAGACCAAGACTCAGGCAGCGTGATTCCAACAGTGTGAGCTCTTAACTCACAGTTATTTAGCCTGAAAAGGGGTGCAGGATTCCAAGCACGTCCACTTCTGCTTCTAAGAAAGATGTGCTTCTCTCAAAAATACCAAAACCGAAATTAAGGTCAACTCTCCTAATACACATACACCTATCAGCGGATCCCAAACTTCGACCATACCCTACTGCCCTACAGTAACTCAGATTCTTTACTATCATTACTAGTAATTAATATACAGATTAAAGATGAATGATATGAATTTGGGTGCTAATAAAAACTACACACACATCCAATGCTGAAAGTTTATTCCTTTGAAAAGGTTCATCATTTTGCTTTTTCTTGGCTGAATAACTTTAGTTTATCGCCCAGGAAATTCCAAGTGTATTCTCATTTTTCCTTGGTCTCTCCTTTTCTCTGCTCAGGTCGCCTCCTCAGAAAAGCCTAGATATCCAGACTCTGAGTGCCTTCTCCCCCGAGCCCACGACTCCTCCGCTTCCCATTTACATCCCTACCTTAATTACACGATACATTTGTGGATGCATTAGTTCTTTATTTTCTGCTTCTGCCATCAGAAAACAAACCGTACGTGGGACAGCTTGTTCCCTGCTGTCCATCTGGTACTTAGACCATGTCTGCGTCTAAACTGTGCTCGTTTTGCCAAACGAATGAACGAACGAATGAATGGTGATGCTCCCTCTGAGGAGAGCCGTGTAGTACGGGCAGAGGGCAGCAAGGGCTGGGCAGCTCACTGCCCGACTTCCTCTCCCCACCCTCAGTGTCCACATCTGTAGCCCTGGAGTCTCAACCTTGTTAAAGGCAGTTCCTGACAGGCAGGGAAGGAGGTTAAGGGTGGACTCTTTGTCAGCAAGAACAGGTGGGGAGAGGAGCTCGCGAATCCCGCTGTGCTGGTTTTGGTTGGGAGGGAGTGGTAGCAAAACGCTGGGCTGAAGGACCGGGGCTGTGCACAGCCTCTCTCACCTGCTTCCCTGGCGGACTCTGGCTCCACGGTAATGTTTTCCAGTAGCTTTCTGGTATCCATCTTTTTACCTCCACGTCTACAATGGTACCCTCCTTACATTACACCTGGACTGGTACACATGCCCCCTGACCCACGCCGTCTTCCCACATTTCCTCCCACTCGTCCATCCTGCATGGGCATTCCCTAGCTTGGGAATCTGTAATGGCTTCTTTACACTGGGAGAAAGGAAACCGTTTATCTTGGAGCACTAATTCTTTCACAGGTTTGCCTGCTTCAGTGCTCCATGAGTTATTGGAAGGCACACTGCCTGTGTGGTTTAATTTCTCCAGGGCCCAGGGCAGTGGCTGGCAGATTGGGTGCGCATGGAATGATCTCTGCTACAAGAGTGTCCCTCACCAGTTCCATTCTGTGTTCAGCAGGAAATGCCCTACACTGCACATGAGGGCACTTCACTGTAAATGCAGTTGGCTTCCTTTTTCATGTGTACGGCTCATCTGTCCTCTTCAAAATCAGGGGGCTTTGGAGGGCAGACTCATATTCTCTTATCTCCAAACAAGTGTGTCCCTCACCAGTTCCATTCTGTGTTCAGCAGGAAATGCCCTACACTGCACATGAGGGCACTTCACTGTAAATGCAGTTGGCTTCCTTTTTCATGTGTACGGCTCATCTGTCCTCTTCAAAATCAGGGGGCTTTGGAGGGCAGACTCATATTCTCTTATCTCCACCATTTCTCAGGACTGATACCACTACTAGGTATGTACTTGCTGTTGTTGTTTACTTGCTCAGTCCTGTCTGACTCTGCAACCCCATGGACTGTAGCTCACCAGGTTCCTCTGCCCATGGGATTCTCCAGGCAAGAATACTGGAGTGGGTTGCCATGCCCTTTCAGGGAAGTTTTCCTGACCCAGGGATTGAACCTGCACCTCTTATGTCTCCTGCATTGGCAGGTGAGTTCTTTACCACTAGCTCCACCTGGGTTATACACTTTCAAATGGCAAAAGAAAAACCAGCATTAAGAATCTGAGCACAGGACTGGATCTAGGGTCATAAGTACTTGAAAGCAAACCGGTGGATCTGGGCAAATTTCCTGGAAGCCCAGTTTGAGGATGAGTACAAACGTTGTCTCTGGTTCTAAATTTTGCTTATCGGAAAAGATGACTTTAGTGATCTAGAGACTATCTATAGTCTTAACAACATGTTTAATGGAAACAAAAAGAAGGGTGAAGAATGGTGGCCACAGAACTTGGTGCGCTTTCATTATTTCTAAAAATGTGAGACACTGGTTCAGAATGACACTGATTGGACCACTTTCTAGGTAGACACCTTTTCATCTCCACAGAAGTTCTACAGGCACCTATGCATTATAATGACCAATTAGAACACTTAGATGTTGCAACTGTATGCAATTTATAAATAGTTTGTAAAGTGCTTTGAAAATGGGAAGTGCTAGGCAAGAACTCAAGTTGTTATATATTAAAGCCTTTAGCATATAATCATTTTATTTAATTGCCTCTTTAAAAGGCGTAGATATTTTATAGCTGAACAGAATTTCTGAGCTTGAACCACTGATATTATTGCTGTTAGTAAGTCAGTACTAAGTTTTTTCAGTTTATTTAAGTAGATACATGATTCATATCAATCTCCCTCACTTTCTCATAGACTAATTCTGCCTTCCCTTAGGTTCTGACAAACTTTTTGCAAAGATTCTTCTCTGGTCTCCAGGACTCTTGGTTATCTTGCCTGCCCTGCCCTGTTTTTTCCTTTCACACACCTGCCTTGTGATGGTGTTTTTCTAAGAACCTGTGGTTAGGGCTGGGCTTGGCTGGTGGCTCAGCTGGTAAAGAATCTGCCTGCAAAGCAAGAGACCTGGGTTCAATCTGAGTTGGGAAGATCCTCTGGAGAAGGAAAAGGCTATCCACTCCAGTATTCTTGCCTGGAGAATTCCATGGACTGTGTCCATGGGGTCGCAAAGAGTCAAACACAACTGAGCAACTTTCACTTTCACTTCACTTTCCCTGGTGGCTCAGTGGTAAAAGAATCTGCCTGCCAATGCAGAAGATGCGGGTTCAATCCCTCGGTCAGGAAGATCCCCTGGAGGAGGAAATCCTCTCCAGTATTCTTGCCTGGGAAATCCCATGGACAGAGGAGCCTGGTGGGCTACAGTCCTTGGGGTCGCAGAGTCAGATACGACTGAAGTGACTAAACAACAAAGATTCAAGACTCCATGCCAAATCATGAGTGATGATGAGCCCTTTTAGGAGCAAAGAGGCCACAAGATGTGGTGGGTGGCCACCAGTGGGTGCATCCCCCACGGGTACTGTTACTGATTACTTCAGCCTACTGTCGCCATTCTGCACTGCTGTGTCCACTAATTAAAACTGACCTTCATCTCCTGACAGGTCTTGGCTCATAGGTATTAAACTTCATTTAAGTTACCCTGTTTCCGGTCCCCACTGAACTACTCGTAGGCATAACTTTAGAAGAGGCAAACGAGTGTTTGATCATTTCCCACTGATCCCTTTAGTCCTTCCCTGCGTCTTCAAGTGCTAAGTTCCTTATGCTGACATCGGCTTTCTGTTAACTGTTTCTTACTGTCTGTCACCCTAGGAGAATGTTCCCTGTCCTTGCCCTGGAACTTTTGATCTTTCTCCACCCACTCCTGCTCCCACTTAAATTTAGCCTCTAATGTCCTACAGTGTATTTTCTTTATTGGAAAACCCAAACGAAGCCATTCTTCTGTTACCAGGGTTAACATTTTAGCCTTTGTAGGCACTAAACTAACGCTGCCAGCTGCCCAGTGACTTCCCTGTTAATTTCAGCCGACCTTTTTTCTGTCCTCACGTGACTCATTCATCACTCTTCTCTTTGAAAGCACCGTCTTCCACAACTTGACTTTCTACAGGCTTCCCCACCACCTCACTGGTTGCTCTTCTATCAACCTTTAAACACTGAGCTTGCCCAAGGCCTGGCTCGGACTCTTTTCTTTATCACTCCAGTTTTTATGCATTTATCTCATCTTTGTGGCAAGAACTAACAAAGTTATCTCTACTTGAATCTCTCTGATGGCCTTCAACTCATATCTACTGATTACCTCATTCAAGATGGAACTTCTGATTCTCCACCTCCCAACCAATCCCCTCCCTGCAGCCCAAGTTTCCCATCACTCCACCTCCCAACGAATTTTGCCCTCTAGGCTTCCCATTTCAGTAAATTTAGCCCCAAATCTAGGTGGAAATCATCCTTCTCTTTCCTCATCTTCTACACCCACTTCCTGAGGTCTACCAATTCTGTACCATTTGGCTCGCAAACGAATCTCAAATCCACTCGTCTCCGTCACTAGCTTTTGGCCCTTCCAGCTCTTATAGTTCGCCTGCTTCTACCCTGGCCTCTCCACCGTCCATTCTGTCACACTGTCATCAGATTCCCAAATGCCTTCCCCTTGTACTTTCCAAAGTCTCTGCCCCAGAGCTCTTCCCCTGGAGCCTATCACAGGCCTTTGTCCTCCCTGTTTGCCCTGCTCTAGACATGCAGATCTCCTTTCAAGGCCTTTGATTCCTCAGACCACTGGTGTTCTGCTCCAGAGCTTCTGCAAGTGCTACTCCCCCAGAATGCTTTTCTTTTTTGGACACCCAGCTCCTTCTCTTCCTGTGATCTCTGAGAGATCCTCTCTGACTTCCATACCTAAAGCAGATTCCCCTCTCAGAGTACTAGGGTGGGGCCAGGGTGCTGAGCTTCTAAGGTTGACAGATATGTAGGCTGAATTATCAGTCAATTGGGGTAGGACAGGTATAAGACACAAGGTTGAAGAGGTAAGTAGGGCAGCTCTTAAGTGTGATTCACCAGTATTTTAGGTTTCCCCCAAAATCATTTCCCAAACATTCAATTTTCCTCCTGTCTTTACTTTTTCTCAAATACTGTTTCTTTTCATGGAATCTTAGGCTTTACTGAGATACCTACCCAAGAACTGAAAATGTTATCTGGTCATCCCAGTTGTCTCCTCCTATATTAGGGTCCTGAAATTACAGCACTAAACTGGAATCTTCCTCTAAACGCTACCATAAAGATGAAGCCTGAGACCACCTAACTTCTCTCACATGAAACCAGAATTCTCTCAAATTATTTTCCTCCCTTGCACAATCTGCCAATCATAGCAAAGCATGCAATTCTCATAAATTACTAAAAAATATCTAGGAAGAGACGAAGTCTTCCCTTCACTCCCACCTTTCTTCTCCAAACCTTCCACAGCCTATGTGGGGTCATGCTCTATGGCATAGGGTCTCAAACCTCCCCACCTCAGGTGGGTACCTCCTATCAGATCAGTAGCAGCATTAGATTAGAAATAAAGTGCACAATAAATGCAATGCTCTCGAATCATTCTGAGACCATCCTTCCCATCCCCAGTCTGTGGAAAAATAGGTCTTCCACAAAATCGGTCCCTGGTACCCAAAAGGTTGGGACCACTGCTCTACAGCATCTTTCCCTCTCCTGTGACTAAGGGAGGGAAATCCTTTTAATTCCCTCCATCAAGGTCTTTCTCTAGGTGCCTGGTTATCTGTTTCCTCACTTTCAACCTTGGTTCAATTAAAAGGAAAAAAAACCCCACAAAATCATAAGAGTCCACCTCCAGAACAAAGGAACAGAAACCACTCAAATCAGTTTGAGTACAAGAGGGAATTTATTAGAAGAATACAGTTTCTCGCAGGAACTCCCAACAGCTAAGATGAGAGCGATTCATGGGGTCGCAAAGAGTCGGACACGACTGAGCGACTGAACTGAACTGAGCATCATGAAACAGTCAGACAACTTCTAATTGAATTGTATAAGCTCAGCAGAATGAGGTGGGTGTGGTGGTAGTGCATGAGGTGAGGGAGAGATCCTGGACTCTTTGGTTAGCACTGACATAGCATTGACTTTCTGTAGGAGACTATAATAGTTATCTTGGACTTCAACAACAAAATACCATAGACTGGGTGTTTTAAACAAAAGAAATGTATTTCTCATAGTTCTGGAGATCAGCAAGTCTCAGATCAGGGTGTCAGCATGGTTGGATTCTGATGAGGATTCCTTTCCTGGCTTACAGAAAGCCACCTTCCTGCTGTGTCCTCTCATAGTTGACAGAGGTGAAGAGAGGGCTGTCTTCTCAGGGATGCTAATCCCATCATGAGGCCCCCACCCTCACAGCCTCATCTGAACCTAGTTACTGCCCAAAGGCAGGGCATCAACATAGGAATTTGAGGTGGGGGGTGGACACAAACATACTGTCTATAACAGAGATCTCTTATGCTCCATATCCATCATGGGTTGGAGTTGAGGGGAGGCTGTGTTCCTGTCAGCCTCACTTGGAGACCCAGGCCATAAGGAGTGGCTACCATCAGTGATTGCTGTAGATAAGGGAAGAGCATGTGATAAATCACTCACCATTAAAGGCTTCTGCCCTTGGGGGAATCTCTGTAGCAGGAACCCATGGGTTGATTTTGTAGGGTACTGTTATTGGATGGAAGTGAAGTGAAGTGAAGTCGCTCAGTCGTGTCCGACTCTTTGCGACCCCATGGACTGTAGCCCACCAGGCTTCTCCATCCATGAGATTTTCCAGGCAAGAATACTGGAGTGGGTTGCCATTTCCTTCTCCAGGCGATCCTCCCGACCCAGGGATTGAACCTGGGTCTCCCACATTGTAGGCAGACGCTTTACTGTCTGAGCCACCAGGGAAGTCCTCAGCTCTAGTTCCCCTCCCTACTGGGGTTTCTGTCCAATTCCCCTCCCTACTGGGGTTTCTGTAGGAGATTCAGCTTTCTGGATGAGAGAAGCTTTTTGGTCTAGCTTGGGTCAGCAGTTCACTTCCTTTGACCAGAGGGAGCTGGGTACTGTGACATGACTTGCTTTCATTCACATTTCTTTGGCCAAAGCAAGACAGGTGGCTTAGTCTAACTTCAAGAGTGTGGGAAGTTCAATCTTACCACGTGCCTGGAAGGAAGAAAATGGAGTATAGGTGAGTAATCCTGAGGATCAGCAAGGAGTCCGTGGCAGAGTGCCCAAGGGAATGTCACTGGCCTTCTGCCTTCTATTCCTCTTCTGTTTCCTCCTTACTTTCTTCCTTCTCATCTTTCTTATCCTTATGTCTTTTTCATCCTTTTTTCTATCTTCCTTATTCCCTTTCCTGAATTTAAGCAATTATTTTCTAATCACAAAGTGATATATTTAAGCTGCAAAGATTCAAATAACACTGAAACATTTTTTTTTAAATGCTTTTTTCTTTTCTTCTGCCACAGATGACCACTCTTAACAGAATGGGGGAACCTGCTGCTGCTGCTGCTAAGTCACTTCAGTCGTGTCCGACTCTGTGTGACCCCATAGACGGCAGCCCACCAGGCTCCCCTGTCCCTGGGATTCTCCAGGCAAGAATACTGGAGTGGGTTGCCATTTCCTTCTCCAATGCATGAAAGAGAAAAGTGAAAGTGAAGTCGCTCAGTCTGTCTGACTGTTAGCGACCCCATGGACTGCAGCCCACCAGGCTACTCCGTCCATTGGATTTTCCAGGCAAGAGTACTGGGGTGGGGTGCCATTGCCTTCCCCGGGGGGAACCTAATTCCAGGTAATTTTGTTTTACACAATGCAATTATAAATATTACAGTACATTTTCAGATGACAAAGATAAGATCACACAGTACATAGCATTTTGCAAAGTGTGTTTTTTTATTTAACAGTATATCTTAGACACTTCTCCTTGTGTTAATTCGAGAAACAAAAACAATGACTACACAACAGTAACAGCATTCATTTTATTGAATAGCTAAGTTGTCCACCACACTGTTTTACACATGGGGTTCTCACCATGAAACAAGATCCTGTTTCTGTTCCTAAGACTTTTATATCCTATTGAGGACAGATCTGTGCCTGGTCCTGCCTCTGTCATCAGTAGCTGTGAGACCTTAGCAGGTGTCTTGGCATTATTGGGCATGTGCGTGTGTTTGTGTTTTAAACAGCAAAAAAAAAAAAAATCAAAGGGTGGGCCGTGGGCCATGTATTATCACTGTATCCACGGGTCTAATTCTAACTGTATCAGGACTTGTGTTTTCATTGTTCCGAACAATAGACACTGACTCTCACTAACTAAAGCAAAAAGAAGGAATTAACTGGAAGAATATTGTTGAGACTTGGAGACCAGAAGGAAGAGTCGAATAATCATATCTGGGGAAGGGCAGAAACCTGGGGTTCTTGGGGGAATCTCTGTAGCAGGAACCCATGGGTTGATTTTGTAGGGTACTGTTATTGGATGACTCAGCTCCAGTTGTCCTCCTTCCTGGGATTTCTGTAGGAGATTCGGCTTTCTGGATTTGAGATGTCTTTTTTCCTAGCTTACAGCAGTTCACTCCTTTGACCAGAGGGAGGTGGCTACTGTTGACTGACAGATGTACCAATACCACCTGTGATGGAGGTATGGCAGTTCCCCAAAGGGAAAGGGAGGTGCTCTTAGGAGAAGAAGGTAGAAAGGAAGGAAGGCTGACTCAGTCAAAAAACGGATGTAATTTCAAAAAACTGCACTAATTTCTTTTCCCCCATCCTGTGCCTATCTTTTTTTCCATTTCTTTTTAAAGTACAATTGATTTACAATGTTGTATTAGATTCAGGTGTACATAAAGTGATTCACATTCTTTTCCTTTATAGGTTATGATAAGATATCGAGTATAGTTCCTGTGCTATACAGTGGGTCCTGTTGATTATCTATTTTATATATAGTAGTGTATATGTGTTAATCTCAGACTCCTGGTTTATCCCCCATCCCTTTCCACTTTGGTAACCATAGGTTTATCTGTCTGTGAGTCTGTGTTGGTTTTGAAAATGAGTTCATTTGTGTTACTATTTAAGATCCCTCATATAAGCAATATCATATGATATTTGCCTTTCTTTTTCTGACTCACTTCACTTAGTAAGTATGATCATCTCTGGGTCCATCCATGTTGCGACAAATGGCATTATTTCATTCTTTCCTTAATGGCTGAACTGTTCCTATCTTTTTCTCTCTTCTTTTCTGTTGTGAGTTTTCTGCTTTTCTTCTGCCGATCACTGTTTTAGGTTTGTCAGTCAGTGACAGGCTTTGTATAATTGAACTTGTTGGGTTTCAGTGTCTAGGGGTTTCTAATCTCTACTTTGAGGACTCTAAGAAAATGTCCTCTGTATTGATGTTTGAATTGGAGCACATTCAGCTGTTTTTCAGCACAAGGAGTCTCAATAATATTGCAGTACTCCAGGTCAGGAGGCAACAGTTACAACTGGACATGGAACAACAGACTGGTTCCAAATAGGAAAAGGAGTATATCAAGGCTGTATATTGTCACCCTGCTTATTTAACTTATATGCAGAGTGCATCATGAGAAACGCTGGGCTGGAAGAAGCACAAGCTGAAATCAAGATTGCTAGGAGAAATATCAATAACCTCAGATACGCAGATGACATCACTCTTATAGCAGAAAGTGAAGAGGAACTAAAGAGCCTCTTGATGAAAGTGAAAGTGGAGAGTGAAAAAGTTGGCTTAAAGCTCAACATTCAGAAAACGAAGATATGGCATCTGGTCCCATCACTTCATGGTAAATAAATGGGAAACAGTGGAAAAAGTGGCTGACTTTATTTTCTGGGGCTCCAAAATCACTGCAGGTGGTTATTACAGCCATGAAATTAAAAGACACTTACTCCTTGGAAGGAAAGTTATGACTAACCTAGAGAGCGTATTGAAAAGCAAAGACATTACTTTGCCGACAAAGGTCCGTCTAGTCAAGGCTATGGTTTTTCCAGTGGTCATATATGGATGTGAGAGTTGGACTGTGAAGAATGCTGAGCACTGAAGAATTGATGCTTTTGAACTGTGGTGCTGGAGAAGATTCTTGAGAGTCCCTTGGACCGCAGCGAGATCCAACCAGTCCATTCTAAAGGAGATCAGTCCTGGGTGTTCTTTGGAGGGACTGATGCTAAAGCTGAAACTCCAATACTTTGGCCACCTCATGGGAAGAGTTGACTCACTGGAAAAGATTGTGATGCTGGGAGCGATTGGGGACAGGAGGAGAAGGGGATGACAGAGGATGCGACTGCTGGATGGCATCACCGATTTGATGGATATGAGTTTGAGTAAACTCTGGGAGTTGGTGATGGATAGCAGGCCTGGCGTGCTGCGATTCATGGCAAAGAGTTGGACATGACTGAGCGACTGAACTGACTGACTGACTGATGCCTTTCATATTTTCCTAAATATCAGAATTTAAAACTCCTAGATTTACTTATAGCACTGTTTGTAACAGTGCAAACTAGATACAAACAAAATGATCAAGAAGGAATTGTTTATATAGTCATGACATTTCTTGTACAGCTATAACATAGGGTCACTCAACTCTGTTTTTTCCCTCTTTAATTATTATTTAATCCTTGGAGGATCTGAGAATTGCCAGCTCCCTTTCTAGAAAAATGTGTATACATCGTGCATATAATTTCTCATAAATGCTTTGGGTATTTTGTAAACCAAGTAAAAATTTACCTCTAAATCCAAGAATTGTTATGAACAACCAGTTGATATATTCTTGATGTAATGGAATACTATTTAGGTTTAATCATTATTATGAGTTTATTTTTAATATACTGTTCAAAATATACTGAAATTAGCTACAAAAGAAGAGGCTAGCATATGTGTGTGTGTGTATAGTAACATTTGGGCAAAAGTTTGGACCACTGTCCAGGCAAATGATAAGTGTATTTCCCTCTGGTAGATCAACTACAGATAATTTTTTAAATTGATTATTGTAGTCTCCTTTTAGTCTTCAAAAGTGAAAATATATTACTCATGAAATTGTTAAAAAGGGACTATGATAAAGGGAATATAAACTTTAATCACTTATAGCTCATCTGTTTCATGCTGTCTGGTTTTCCTGGCTCTTTGATTAATTGTAGAAATCTTTGGGAGGTGTGGGTAAAAGAAGGTCCTATGTCAAGCACTAAAGATAATCCAAAATGTGTGATTTTGAAAGTGAATTTTTTTATAATTCCTTCTTCAGCCCCAATAATAGCTGTTAGTGGTTTAATTTATGTACGCCATTACACACGGTTTGTTTCTTAAATGAAAATAGAATTGACATATATTGTTTGCAGTGTGATTTTTTTCATGTAAAATTTATGTTGGACCTCTTTCTCTGTCTGCTTATAGGGCTCAGTCTCAATTATTTTTAACACTTGCCTAGAATTCAGCTGTAAGAATCATCATAATTTATCTACCGCCCCTTTGCCATAGACCCGGTTTTTCAAAATAATGAGAAACATCTCAGTGAAAACTCATGTGTACATATCTTCACACCTTTGTGAGAGTATTTCTGTAATATAGATTCCTTGCCATGGAATTTTTGTTCTCAGTTTCCCCCCAGGTAACAGATTTGCAGTCTCCATTGCGTAGTCTGTGTGTCCTACCGAAACAGTGGCAGAGTACAAGGGGCTGAGCCATACCAGGTGGCTGGGGTTGGAGGTACTCAGGATTCCTGCTTGATCAACAGCCCAACTATTAAGAAAACATGACTTTCTGAGTCTGCAGCAGGTTGAAGGCGTGTCTGCTTTACTTTAATTGTCAGAGGAAAGGCTATGACAGGCGGGTGCAGGCGTGCACACTGTCCTTTCCTCTAGTCTCAGTTTCAGAGGCAGAGGAGCCTAGAGTCTATGTCAGATGATATGAAGGACAAGAAAGGTTGTCACTCAAAATGACTTTGTTTATAGTGAAAAGAGATAAGGATCATTCCAAAAACATCTTGTTTTGAGTTATTCAAGATATTTGGATTCATAATGGTAAATTTGGCCTCAAAGGTGGCAAATGCTATTTTATCCTCCCTTCCCCTAACTGCAGAGTTTTTTGTTTGTTTGTTTGTTTAGTCACCAAGTAGTATTCGACTCTTTCCCAACCCTATGGACCTGCCAGGGTCCTCTATCCGTGGAATTCTCCAAGCAAAAATACTGGTGTGGGTTGCCATTTCCTTCTCCAGGGGATCTTCCCTGGCTCAGGGATCGAACTCGCAGCTCTTGCTACATCTCCTGCATTTCAGGTAAATCGTTTACCACTGAGCCACCAGGGATGTCCATGAACTATCTCCAAATCAAAAATGACCACTTCTCAAGCCCTACAGAATCTTCCCTACCACAACAAAAAATGTGTATAAAAACCAAACGAAAATGTAGCTGTACAATAAGCCGCTATACAGTCATAGAAATAAAGTTACACACAGTACCATAAATGAATCTCTAAAAAATGTTGAGTAGAAGAATCAAGATACAAAAGAATTCACGTTGTATAATTTCTGATTATTTATCTATTTACCTATTATTTATTTATCTGTAACAAATGACTCCAAAACCTCTTGCTTTAATACCGCGGATATTATTAACTGCTCCTGGTTTTGTGGGTCAGAGCTGGAGGAGCGGCTTGGAGCATTTCTGGCTCAGGGTTGCTCATGAAGTTGTGGCCAAAGCCCTTTCGGTCTACAGTCTTCTTCAGGCTTGGCTTGGCCTAGGGATCCACTTCTAATGTAGCTCAGTCACAAGTCTGGCCAGTGGGTGTTGGCTCTTGATGGGAGACTTCAGTTCCTGTGTACATGGGTCTCTTGTACCTTCCTCATGGTCCTCACAGATTCAACAATCTGAAAGACCTAGATACAAGTTGCAGTTAACTTTTTTGATAGCCCCAGAGATGACTCACACAACCTGCTGTGATTCAGTGTAGGGAGAGATCACCAGGAGACCAGAATCACTGGAGGGCCGTCTTGGAAGCTGACTAGCCTAATTTCATATATCTAAAGCCCCCAAATAGACAAGAATAAACTATATGGCGTAGGGTGGCATATTTAGGTGTTAAAACTGTAGAAGAAAAGAAGGAATGATTACTATAAAAGTGATTACCTCTCTGAGGGTAGAAGTTATAAATGGACAAAGATCAGTATTTGTAAAAGAATACATGTGTGTTTATGTACTTTTCCAAACTGTAATTTATTTCATAATTGCAAGAAGAGATCTTAAAACGGAAACAGAAAGTGTTCTTTTCTCTTTTGTGCCTTAAACAGACATCAGTGGATTCCTAATAATATAAAGTTAGCCAAGAGTTCTTATGAGTTCCAGACAACATAAACCAAAGAGTATTGTACCGATGCTTATTTAATTCTCACTACAGTGTCAGACTTTATTTTTTTTGGTTCCAAAGTCACTGCAGATGGTGATGGTAGCCATGAAATTAAAAGATGCGTACTTCTGGGAAGGAAAGTTATGACCAACCTAGATAGTATACTGAAAAGCAGAGATATTACTTTGCCAACAAAGGTCTGTTTAGTCAAGGCTATGGTTTTTCTTTTTTTTTTGAGTACAAGAGGGAATTTATTAGAAGAATACAGTTTCTCGCAGGAACTCCCAACAGCTAAGATGAGTTATGAGCTAGAAGCAGGCCCTTCTGCAGGTCACATCGTGCTGTCACCACAATCTTTTACTTCTGGGTTTTGCCAAAAGCACATACAGAATATCCTAGAGGTCAGTTCTCTCTGTATGGTGCTTGAGAGACTAGAATGTGGCTTCCTTTCTGCTGGCCTCGAACTTGTCAACCACATGCTGGCAGACATTCATGAGCTCAGTCAGGCCTCTCTGAAAGGGCTCGACCGCGGGGAGGGCACCTCGGGTCTGTATGCGCAAGTTAATTTTGCTCTCTGAAGGATGGGTTGTAGTGTAACCACAGAATTCCACTTCCGGGTTCTTCATGATCATGTACCGAAGAGAATTTCCTAGGGTATGGTCCTCCTCGTGCAACACAAATGTCACACAGTGTCTATCTGTCCCAGCCGCCTGGACCATCTCCAGGGCTGTCTTCCTCTCGCCTTCAGCCACTGAGGTCTTCATTCCAGACATTTTTCTACACACATAGTTTTTATAAAAATGAGATCATACTGAGTACGGTTTTGAAACTAGCTTTTTTTAAAAAAATCTATCACANCCTGGACCATCTCCAGGGCTGTCTTCCTCTCGCCTTCAGCCACTGAGGTCTTCATTCCAGACATTTTTCTACACACATAGTTTTTATAAAAATGAGATCATACTGAGTACGGTTTTGAAACTAGCTTTTTTTAAAAAAATCTATCACAATTGCAACAGGTTACTGCTCTAATGCACTCCAATTACACAAAACTATTAGCATTAGCCCTTATTATTATCTTCTTCTGCCTCCACTTATTCTACCACTAAATAATTTACTGCCTACAGTTTCTCCCTACTCCATTTGGCCGTCCACATGACGACCAAGGGGAGTGTCCTTCAACAAAAAGTTTGCTAAAATATTCTTTTGGTAAAGCCACAAGAAGAGGGGCAGGATTAGAATAGGGTGGGTCCTGCTAAAGGATGAAAAAGGGAGCTGAAAGGCGTGGGGGAAAACGCAGATGACAAAAATAGAAACTAAAGTTCATCAACGTGCAGTTTTTCAACTACGGTTTCCGTTTACAGGAGGTACGGAAACTAGAAAGTCCGAGAAGAGTCTCCAAGCACGGGGGGANGAAGAATTGATGCTTTTGAACTGTGGTGTTGGAGAAGGCTCTTGAGAGTCCCTTGGATTGCAGTGAGATCCAACCAGTCCATTCTAAAGGAGATCAGTCCTGGGTGTTCTTTGGAGGGACTGATGCTAAAGCTGAAACTCCAAAACTTTGGCCACCTCATGTGAAGAGTTGACTCATTGGAAAAGACCCTGATGCTGGGAGGGATTGGGGGCAGGAGGAGAAGGGGACAACAGAGGATGAGATGGCTGGATGGCATCACTGATTTGATGGACATGCTGCTGCTGCTGCTAAGTCACTTCAGTCGTGTCTGAAATGGCAACCCACTCCAGTGTTCTTGCCTGGAGAATCCCAGGGATGGGAGAGCCTGGTGGGCTGCCGTCTATGGGGTCAAACAGAGTCGATGGACATGAGTTTGAGTGAACTCCAGGAGTCGGTGATAGACAGGGAGGCCTGGCATGCTGCAATTCATGGGGTCGCAAAGAGTTGGACACGACTGAGCAACTGAACTGAACTGAAGACCAATTTGGTACTATCACCCCATTTTTACATAAAATTGAGAATTAGGGTTGCTTTAGGTATCTTACTCAAGGTCACACAGCTGGTTACTGGTGGAGCCAGCGATCATAGCCAGCCAGTGGCCCTTCTGATGCAGAAAAGGAGGTCAGAGTATTTGTTGTTGTTCCATCACTAAGTCCTGTCTGACTCTTTGTGACCCTCTGCACTGCAGCATGCCAGGCTTCACTGTCCTTCACTATCTCCCGGAATTCACTCAAACTTATATCCTTTGAGTCAGTGATGGCATCCAAACATCTCATCCTCTGTCACCCTCTTCTTCTCTTGCCCTAATTCTTTCCCAACATCAGAATCTTTTCCAGTCAGTCAACTCTTTGCATCAGGTGGCCAAATTATTGGAGCTTCAGCATCAGTCCTTCCAATGAATATTCAGGACTGATTTCCTTTAGGATTAACTGGTTTGATCTCTTTGCAGTCCAAGGGATTCTCAAGAGTCTTCTCCAGCACCACAACTCGAAAGAGTCTTTCTTCTGCCTTCAGCCTTCTTTATGGTCCAACCCTCACATCCATACATGACTACTGGAAAAAACATAGCCTTGACTGTATGGACCTTTGTTGGCAAAGTGATGTCTCTGCTTTGTAATATGCTGTCTAGGTCTGTCATAGCTTTTATCCCAAGGAGCAACCATCTTCTACTTTTGTGGCTACAGTCACTGTTTAGTATACATTTAAACCTGTTTTTGTCTAAGTTGAACAAACTTTGGAAACCTTTTGTGAATCAGTCAACCAGTCTTTCTCAGTATATGTGTGGCACAGAGTAGGTACTACAAAGATATTTTTTAAATGGATAAAGAAATAAAGATTTAGTTATTTTACTTACTTTACAAAAGTCTTATATGGAGTATGTCATATGCTAATCTCTGGTCTATGTATTTTACAAGTATTAATCCCTATGGAATTAATATTAATTCCTTTCCTCATCTCTAAGAAATAAGTCCCTGGGCACCTCTTCTTCTTCATTTGCTCCTAGGCTGGAAGTTTTCTGTTGTTTTTTTTTTTTNTACAAAAGTCTTATATGGAGTATGTCATATGCTAATCTCTGGTCTATGTATTTTACAAGTATTAATCCCTATGGAATTAATATTAATTCCTTTCCTCATCTCTAAGAAATAAGTCCCTGGGCACCTCTTCTTCTTCATTTGCTCCTAGGCTGGAAGTTTTCTGTTGTTTTTTTTTTTTTCCAGCTACTTGACCTTTGATCGCCGGGGCTTGATATTTAAGCACACTACTTTTGACATATCAGTTCAGCAACAGCACACTGAGTCCTTACTTGTTACTGAGTTCTAGGAGGAAATAAAGACGAATATATTTTCATTTGCAACCTGACAAATGAGTCCTTGTCTTTTAAAACTTTTTGACAATGTTTTGTGTTAACTTGGTTGGGAACATCAGATCCTTTGAGGTTTACCCTTGCAACCCTCACAACAGGAAATGTGCATGTATTTTGGCTTATTTCAATTTCTGATTTTAGTTCCTTTAATAAGTGCTAAATATGATTCATTCGGTTATTTTCCAGCATATTTTTCCAAATCTCCCATGAGCAAGTCTAAACGTGTTTGCTTGTTGCTCTAATGAAGAAATCTCAGCTTCCTTATCAACCGTGCCACTGGGATACAGGCTAAATTCTGCTTTGAATCAATTCAGACCAAGATAGAGCCTTAGTGTTGGAGAGGAAATTAGTTATTTTGTTCCATCAATATTTGCCTAAGTACAAATGGACACTGTGGAAAACCTACTAAAAATCCTATTTTCATTTGCAATATCCTTGCTATCATTACAGTGTGTAAGCTATCATTACAATGTGTGTTTGCTAGAAAACATATTTTCTTTCACATGATAGCTAATCCATTCATTTATTCAATCAGATNCTGTCTTTACTTTTTCTCAAATACTGTTTCTTTTCATGGAATCTTAGGCTTTACTGAGATACCTACCCAAGAACTGAAAATGTTATCTGGTCATCCCAGTTGTCTCCTCCTATATTAGGGTCCTGAAATTACAGCACTAAACTGGAATCTTCCTCTAAACGCTACCATAAAGATGAAGCCTGAGACCACCTAACTTCTCTCACATGAAACCAGAATTCTCTCAAATTATTTTCCTCCCTTGCACAATCTGCCAATCATAGCAAAGCATGCAATTCTCATAAATTACTAAAAAATATCTAGGAAGAGACGAAGTCTTCCCTTCACTCCCACCTTTCTTCTCTAAACCTTCCACAGCCTATGTGGGGTCATGCTCTATGGCATAGGGTCTCAAACCTCCCCACCTCAGGTGGGTACCTCCTATCAGATCAGTAGCAGCATTAGATTAGAAATAAAGTGCACAATAAATGCAATGCTCTCGAATCATTCTGAGACCATCCTTCCCATCCCCAGTCTGTGGAAAAATAGGTCTTCCACAAAATCGGTCCCTGGTACCCAAAAGGTTGGGACCACTGCTCTACAGCATCTTTCCCTCTCCTGTGACTAAGGGAGGGAAATCCTTTTAATTCCCTCCATCAAGGTCTTTCTCTAGGTGCCTGGTTATCTGTTTCCTCACTTTCAACCTTGGTTCAATTAAAAGGAAAAAAAACCCCACAAAATCATAAGAGTCCACCTCCAGAACAAAGGAACAGAAACCACTCAAATCAGTTTGAGTACAAGAGGGAATTTATTAGAAGAATACAGTTTCTCGCAGGAACTCCCAACAGCTAAGATGAGTTATGAGCTAGAAGCAGGCCCTTCTGCAGGTCACATCGTGCTGTCACCACAATCTTTTACTTCTGGGTTTTGCCAAAAGCACATACAGAATATCCTAGAGGTCAGTTCTCTCTGTATGGTGCTTGAGAGACTAGAATGTGGCTTCGTTTCTGCTGGCCTTTTGATCTTTATATTCCTTTATGCTGGCCTCGAACTTGTCAAGCACATGCTGGCAGACATTCATGAGCTCAGTCAGGCCTCTCTGAAAGGGCTCGACCGCGGGGAGGGCACCTCGGGTCTGTATGCGCAAGTTAATTTTGCTCTCTGAAGGATGGGTTGTAGTGTAACCACAGAATTCCACTTCCGGGTTCTTCATGATCATGTACCGAAGAGAATTTCCTAGGGTATGGTCCTCCTCGTGCAACACAAATGTCACACAGTGTCTATCTGTCCCAGCCGCCTGGACCATCTCCAGGGCTGTCTTCCTCTCGCCTTCAGCCACTGAGGTCTTCATTCCAGACATTTACCTCTCCAGCTCCTGGTCCTCTTCCATGGCGGGGGCCGCTTCCGGGATCCTCAGGTGGCGCGGGCCGGCCTGAGGCTCTGCCCCATGCCTCGAAGAGTGCGGGCGCGGCAGGCAGGAAGGAAGGAAGGACCGACGGAAGAAGTGCGGACGGAAGGAAGGGCTATGGTTTTTCCAGTGGTCATGTATGGATGTGAGAGTTGGACTGTGAAGAAAGCTGAGCACTGAAGAATTGATGCTTTTGAACTGTGGTGTTGGAGAAGGCTCTTGAGAGTCCCTTGGATTGCAGTGAGATCCAACCAGTCCATTCTAAAGGAGATCAGTCCTGGGTGTTCTTTGGAGGGACTGATGCTAAAGCTGAAACTCCAAAACTTTGGCCACCTCATGTGAAGAGTTGACTCATTGGAAAAGACCCTGATGCTGGGAGGGATTGGGGGCAGGAGGAGAAGGGGACAACAGAGGATGAGATGGCTGGATGGCATCACTGATTTGATGGACATGCTGCTGCTGCTGCTAAGTCACTTCAGTCGTGTCTGAAATGGCAACCCACTCCAGTGTTCTTGCCTGGAGAATCCCAGGGATGGGAGAGCCTGGTGGGCTGCCGTCTATGGGGTCAAACAGAGTCGATGGACATGAGTTTGAGTGAACTCCAGGAGTCGGTGATAGACAGGGAGGCCTGGCATGCTGCAATTCATGGGGTCGCAAAGAGTTGGACACGACTGAGCAACTGAACTGAACTGAAGACCAATTTGGTACTATCACCCCATTTTTACATAAAATTGAGAATTAGGGTTGCTTTAGGTATCTTACTCAAGGTCACACAGCTGGTTACTGGTGGAGCCAGCGATCATAGCCAGCCAGTGGCCCTTCTGATGCAGAAAAGGAGGTCAGAGTATTTGTTGTTGTTCCATCACTAAGTCCTGTCTGACTCTTTGTGACCCTCTGCACTGCAGCATGCCAGGCTTCACTGTCCTTCACTATCTCCCGGAATTCACTCAAACTTATATCCTTTGAGTCAGTGATGGCATCCAAACATCTCATCCTCTGTCACCCTCTTCTTCTCTTGCCCTAATTCTTTCCCAACATCAGAATCTTTTCCAGTCAGTCAACTCTTTGCATCAGGTGGCCAAATTATTGGAGCTTCAGCATCAGTCCTTCCAATGAATATTCAGGACTGATTTCCTTTAGGATTAACTGGTTTGATCTCTTTGCAGTCCAAGGGATTCTCAAGAGTCTTCTCCAGCACCACAACTCGAAAGAGTCTTTCTTCTGCCTTCAGCCTTCTTTATGGTCCAACCCTCACATCCATACATGACTACTGGAAAAAACATAGCCTTGACTGTATGGACCTTTGTTGGCAAAGTGATGTCTCTGCTTTGTAATATGCTGTCTAGGTCTGTCATAGCTTTTATCCCAAGGAGCAACCATCTTCTACTTTTGTGGCTACAGTCACTGTTTAGTATACATTTAAACCTGTTTTTGTCTAAGTTGAACAAACTTTGGAAACCTTTTGTGAATTAGTCAACCAGTCTTTCTCAGTATATGTGTGGCACAGAGTAGGTACTACAAAGATATTTTTTAAATGGATAAAGAAATAAAGATTTAGTTATTTTACTTACTTTACAAAAGTCTTATATGGAGTATGTCATATGCTAATCTCTGGTCTATGTATTTTACAAGTATTAATCCCTATGGAATTAATATTAATTCCTTTCCTCATCTCTAAGAAATAAGTCCCTGGGCACCTCTTCTTCTTCATTTGCTCCTAGGCTGGAAGTTTTCTGTTGTTTTTTTTTTTTTCCAGCTACTTGACCTTTGATCGCCGGGGCTTGATATTTAAGCACACTACTTTTGACATATCAGTTCAGCAACAGCACACTGAGTCCTTACTTGTTACTGAGTTCTAGGAGGAAATAAAGACGAATATATTTTCATTTGCAACCTGACAAATGAGTCCTTGTCTTTTAAAACTTTTTGACAATGTTTTGTGTTAACTTGGTTGGGAACATCAGATCCTTTGAGGTTTACCCTTGCAACCCTCACAACAGGAAATGTGCATGTATTTTGGCTTATTTCAATTTCTGATTTTAGTTCCTTTAATAAGTGCTAAATATGATTCATTCGGTTATTTTCCAGCATATTTTTCCAAATCTCCCATGAGCAAGTCTAAACGTGTTTGCTTGTTGCTCTAATGAAGAAATCTCAGCTTCCTTATCAACCGTGCCACTGGGATACAGGCTAAATTCTGCTTTGAATCAATTCAGACCAAGATAGAGCCTTAGTGTTGGAGAGGAAATTAGTTATTTTGTTCCATCAATATTTGCCTAAGTACAAATGGACACTGTGGAAAACCTACTAAAAATCCTATTTTCATTTGCAATATCCTTGCTATCATTACAGTGTGTAAGCTATCATTACAATGTGTGTTTGCTAGAAAACATATTTTCTTTCACATGATAGCTAATCCATTCATTTATTCAATCAGATCAGATCAGATCAGTCGCTCAGTCGTGTCTGACTATTTGCGGACCTCATGAATCGCAGCATGCCAGGCCTCCCTGTCCATCACCATCTCCTGGAGTTCACCCAAGCTCACGTCCATTGAGTCGGTGATGCCATCCAGCCATCTGATTCTCCTGCCTCCAATCCCTCCCAGCATCAGAGTCTTTTCCAATGAGTCAACTCTTCGCATGAGGTGGCCAAAGTACTGGAGTTTAGCATCAATCCTTCCAAAGAACACCTAGGGCTGATCTCCTTTAGAATGGACTGGTTGGATCTCCTTGCAGTCCAAGGGACTCTCAGGAGTCTTCTCCAACACCACAGTTCAAGAACATCAATTCTTCCACACTCAGCTTTCTTCACAGTCCAACTCTCGCATCCATACATGACCACTGGAAAAACCATAGCCTTGACTAGACGGACCTTTGTTGGCAAAGTAATGTCTCTGCTTTTCAATATGCTGTCTAGGTTGGTCATAACTTTTCTTCCAAGGAGTAAGCGTTAGACAGTTTTGAAACATTCATTGTGGGCATGGACCCAGGATTCTGGGAGCTTATCGTCTGGGCAGGGAGAGGAGTGCACTGGGTGTGCGTGTGTGGTGAGGGCTGGTGGTGGTGGTGGTGATGGAGGAAGGAGGAGTTTTAGGGTGGTGGGAGCTGTGTACAGAAGTTAAGCAGATAACTACAGGACTGGGTACTGCAGATAGCATATCTTGTAAACTTAGGGACGGGACCCTTAAACCAATCTGGGAACTTGGTGAAAGTTGGTGGGATAGAGCAAGGCTTCCTGGAGAAGGTAACATTTAAGCCTAGTCTTGAAGGAGTGTGTTGGGCGAAGGGGGAGATAAAGGTGCTCCAGACAGAAATAGCCTGGCATATTCCAGGAACTTCAGCAGTTTGGGGTCACTGGAGTTGCTTAACAGGGAAGTCGGGGAGTAATCTCAGAGGAGGTCCAGAAGTGATAGGAGGAGCCAGGACACAGGCAGCCAGTTATCCAGTGTCAGAGAGCCAGGTTGTTATTCAGTGGGGAACCCTAAAACTTTAAGGAAAAGACGAGATTTGTGTTTTAAAAAGATTCCTCTTGGAAAAATTTCAAAAGCACACCTGCTTTTTGGCCTAGCAGTTTAATTTCTAGGCAATTATTGTGGATGGGAGCAAAGATTTAGTTACTTGGATAGGAGTGAAATTACCTAAAATAGTGAAAAATTGAAAACAGTCTAAAAGTCCAGCAATACAGAAATTAGAAAAATAAGGTCTTGCAAATTTACTGAATGGAAAGTGTATTTTAAAAACATTAAAATGATGTGGGCAAGGAAAGCTACTCATATTTTATGAAAGGGAAAAGTATGTGATGAAATGGTATATTCAGTATGATATTCTTCTGAATATTTTTTGAAATTAAATATGTAATAATTACATGGTCGTGGTTGTTTAATCACTAAGTCATGTCCAACTCTTGTGAGTCCTTGGACTGTAGGGGCTTTGGGGCTCATGAGCTTCAAAAGGCATCTTTTTTAAAAAAAAATAATTAAACAATTTCTTTTTCTAATTTAAACCATTGAAGTACAGTTGATTTATAGAGTATTTTATTAGTTTCAGGAGTACAGAATAATGATTAAAAATTTTTAGAGATTATACTCCATTTAAAGTTGTTACAAAATATTGGATTTACTCCCTGTAAAAGGCACTTCTTTGCTTTGAATCGCTCTCCTGGACTAAACTTTAGTTAGTTGCCTCTGAATTCTTTTCCCAGTTAGACCTTGACTTTTGGATTTCCACTAGCATTGACCAGTTTTAGCAAGAATCCAGTCAAGTCAGTTTAACCAGCAGCCCCCACCCCGATATCTGATCACCTTCTCCATCCCTACCATCCCCTAGGAAATATCTGATTACCCGGCCTGCCTTCAGCAAGAATCCTGTTTGGTCAGTTTAAGCAAAGAATTACACTACCTTTTTAGTAATTTACTACCCACTGACCACCTTCCACACCCCAATACACATTTTGTTTCTTGGATATAAATCTCCAACTTTTTCTTGTTGTGTTTGAAGTTGAGTCCAGTGTGTTTCCTCTACTGCAAAACCTCACCCATTGTTGTTGTTCCTACACCTAGGAACACTATTCAGGGCAATAGTCCCCCTGAATCATGTTGGGCTTATTGTTCTTTAATAAGTGCCAGAATAATTTTTCTTTAGAAGTTCTTAACAAGGTAAAAGTGAGAGTGGCTCGGTCATGTCCGACTCTCCGTGACCCGATGGACTACACAGTCCATGGAATTCTCCAGGCCAGAATACTAGAATCCTGCAGTGGGTCGTTGTTCCCTTCTCCACGGAATTTTCCAAACCCAGGGACTGAAGCCAGGTCTCCCGTATTGCAGGGGAATTCTTTACCACCTGAGCTATCAGGGAAGCCTCTCTTCAAACTCATTGCTTAGCTCTTAACCCTGGTGGCTCTTCAGCTGCTGCACGCCAAGCAGCTGTTCTTGAGACTCATTAGATTTCCTTTCCTAAATTCATTTAAATCGCCCTTCATACCTCAGCCAGTCTTTTCCTAATCCATTTATGTTGCAATTTATATTCAGACCTAAGCTTCACAAATTTTGCCTTGGACTTTTTATTAATCTTCTTCTTTGCTTTGTTCAAATCAGAACTCAGATAAAGCCTGCAAAATGTTTGAGTGTTATGTCTCTTTTTTTCCAAAATAATTTTAAAAATGAGATTTAACTCATGTACCTAATATGTCTTTTAAATATTTAAAAATCTATATAGCAGTTCCTCCTTCCCCTTTATTTCATGCCTTTGTTTTTTTTTTTTTTTTGAAGATTTCTCAATGTCGTAGATTTCTCAATTTCTGAATCCTTGTGGTATTATTAACATATTTCTCTCTTTTTTCCCCCCCTGGAAATTGGTGGTAGTTTTCATAGTTTATACATAGGTTTCTTTCTCTTACTCTCTCCCTTCCTTTTTTTCTTTCTCTTCTGTCTTTCTTCTCTCTCTCTCTCCTCCTTTTCTTTTCTTTCTTTCCTTCTTCCCCCACTTTCTTTCTTTTGTAGCTTAGTCACTTCTCCTCCAAGAACTATCTCTTTTTTTTGCTTTCAGTGGTTGCTTCTTTTTCAGACACTTGTAGAATTTACCTATCACTTTATTTATCCATGAGATCATTTTCACTACTATTCCTAAAAAGTCAGGGACCCTATCCTGAGTACAGGGGATACAGGTGGCTCATTACTGCTGTTTCCGCCATAACTAGCACATAATGTGGCTGGCTCCACAGATAGTTGTTGGGATAAATGAATATAAAGTATAAATCACACACCAGTTATCTGCTGCCTAACATTTGCCACCTTGGGTGTGGCTTCTCATTGTGCTACAAGCCCTGACTCAGCTCCTGAACTTTGAGCCTCTTGAGGGCAGGAAGTCAGATACATTCTTGTAGTCTGGGTAGCTCACAGAATACCATGTTCATAACCAGTGCATTTTTACTTTGAACATTTTTACCAGTTACAGCAAAAAGAAAGAAAAAATTTGGTTCGTATATCTGAAAAGTCCAAGGATATCTGACTTCAGATGTGGTTGGAATGGGGAGCTGAAATGATGTTACTGTTATTTTCTGTTTCTCAGTTTTGCTTGTTTCTGCTTCTTTTTGTTGATCTTGTCTCATTTTCTCTCATTTTTTATCAGCTTCACTGCTGATCAAAAATGGCCATTATTCTGTGGCCATAAGTAATAAGCTCTAGGTTCCCTTACCTCCAGCACTGTGCTTCCAAGAACCAGACAGTCTTCCCAAGATGCCCCAGAAGAATAGTCTCAAGGAGGACTGCTAGTCCCAGTAGGACATTGTGTCCATCCGTCAAGGAATCACCATGGCTAGGAAAATGGCCCCCCTGATGGAACAGTCTCTTAGCTACTCCCACAGAGTGGCAGATGGCATTGTCATCAATCACCTGACCATACGTGATGAAAAGAGTCATCTTCCTGGGCCGAGTATGATGAGATCAGAAGAAAAAGTGAAGGAGAAAAAAAATAGCAGCTATCTGTGTGTACCTCAGGGCAAGCTTACTTAGTTGGAGCTAAGTTCAGGTGTCTTAGCTTTTCGGACAGTTTATTCCTTTTGGGTTAGATCCCTTAGGTCTAGCAGGTCACTGTGGGATATAATGACAAAATGGACTATTTCATTATAATTCAAAAAGACCGTTGCTCCTCAGAAGAAAAGCTATGATCAACCTAGACAGCAAATTAAAAAGTAGAGACATTACTTTGCCAGCAAAGGTCCGTCTAGTCAAAACTATGTTTTGCCAGTAGTCATGTATGGATGTGAGAGTTAGACTGTAAAGAAAGCTGAGTGCTGAAGAATTGATGCTTTTGAACTGTGGTGTTGGAGAAGACTCTTGAGAGTCCCTTGGACTGCAAGGAGATCCAACCAATCTATCCTAAAGGAAACCAGTCCTGAATATTCATTGGAAGAACTGATGCTGAAGCTGAAACTCCAGTACTTTGGCCACCTGATGAGAAGAACTGACTCACTAGAAAAGACACTGATGCTGGGAAAGATTGAAGGTGGGAGGAGAAGGGGATGACAGAGGATGAGATGTTTGGATGGCATCACTGACTCAATGGACATAAGCTTGAGTAAGCTCCGGGAGCTGGTGATGGACAGGGAAGCTTGGTGTGCTGCAGTCCATGGGGTTGCAGAGTCGGACATGACTGAGTGATTGAACTGAGCTGAACTGAACCTGAAGTCCTTGATAGCCTTTGAAGGTCAATGGACTAAAATTAGGCACAAGAATCTTGTTTTCATCCACATTTTCTGTGGAGCAGGTCAGTGGCTTTTCTCATATTAAAAGGTTTCCAGTGAACCAAAAGATTAAGAAGATTCCAGTGTTTCTCAATACAGGTATGGATGATATTTAGATAAGAAAGTTTGTCATTGTGCAAGACATAAAGAGTCTCTAGCCCATACCCCTTAAATTCCGGTAACACCTCCATGTTATTATGATATTCACCCCCTTCTAGTAGTAGTAATGGTAGTTGCTCAGTCATGTTCAACACTTTGAGACCCCAAGGACTGTAGCTCGCCAGGCTCCTCTGGCCATGGGATTTTCCAGGAAAGAATACTGGAGTGGATTGCTATTCCCTTCTCCAGAGGATCTTCTCAACCCGAGGATCAAACCCGGGTCTCCTGCACTGCAGGCAGATTCTTTACCATTTGAGCTACAGGGAAGTCCATATTCCAGTCACCTATAGTTGAGAAACAAGATGAGACCACAAGTATAGTCTCAGTGTTTCTTGCATGTTTTACGTTTCTTCTTCTTCCTGGCAAAGAATAACTTTTTTCTTTTTTTAACTTTAATGTCTAATTTCCAGTAGTATCTATCATGGAATCTGGGATCCTATTTCACGAGCACAAAAAGCCTATTTTCCACTAGAGTGTTCAGGTTCTGTAATATTTTACTGGTATGGACCTAATGTGATGTTTCATCATCCAAGGCGAACTAGCAAACAGTCAGCTCCTGGGAGGTACTGGTCATTAGTCTAGCCTCCTTAGAATTTTCTGGCAGGATGATCATTTATTACTTTTGAAAGGACAAACTCACAAATGAAGTGTTAGTCTAAGGAATATCTTCAAGATCTGGCAAATAAAACAATGACCATTGAGCAGCATTTTTATAGATTACAGATCATTCTGTTGCATTTGACCTCGAAACATCTTCAAAAAACAGATTTTGCAATCTCCTCTTCTATAGTTGAAGAAATTAAGGCTTCTAGGAATCAAGTGACAAGCTCACGATTACACAGCACTTTAGAGAAGGACTTGGGATTTCAACTGTGGGTCTTAGAACTTTAAAAGCCACCCTCTAACTCTACTTCCTCCCTGATACCTCCAAACATTTTTAAAAGAAAGAAAAACACCCTCCTGGAACTAATCAGAGGGAAAGACTGGAAGTTCAAATGAGCCATAACAGTGTCTGTTAATCTGTTACCTAACTGAGTGCCGGGAAGCTGTGGTGGGGGTGGGGGGAGGTGACACTTGTACATTTTATGTGCCCCACAGCTTCACTCCTGTAAAGTTAGGACGATTTCATTTGAAGTCCCAGCCAACTGAGAAATTAAAAGCAGACAGTGACGACGCTGTTTTGTAACTTTGTGCCTTTTAAAATTAACTGCACCTTTCAAGTGCCGCTTTGGATTAGAAGTGGCTAATTGGATAAAGGAGAGAGTCATTCGACTGGATGAAAAGTATTGTAAAAGCCCTGACTGAGTTAGTTACAGGAAAGGGACGCACAAGAACAGTACTATTTTACTTACAGAGTGAAGGCAAGTTCCTCCACGCAGTTCCAAATCGAGGACAGGTTGATTTGTCGCAGCAGCGCTGTAATACGTGTAGCCTAATATAAAGTCTATTTAAGAGAGACTTGAAGGCTGAAACTTGCTAGTGCCAAAACCCTTTACTTTTTTTTTTTTTTTTTTTAATAAGGACTTGGCGTGCCCTCGCGAATGTGTGAGCTTGGAGGAGGAGTGATGGTAGGAGAACAAAGCTGAGTTCATTCTTATTAATATTAAATGGTCAAGTCTGTACCCTTGAAGCTAGTGGAGAGAGAGAACGGAGAGGAGCTGCTGACATTGACAATGAATCCAAACAGGAGTTGCACTAGCGGTGTCTACCACGTTGCCCCTGCCCTCGCTTAGCCTTCTGGGAATTGTAGTTTTGCGGCGAGCGGCTCCCCTGGCAAGTTGGGTATACTCGGCCCAGCTGTGACTACAGATCCCAGATGGCGCTGGGCAGCCGCCCCTCCCGTCCCGGTTCGAGTGTAAACTCCCGGCGCCGGGGCGGGCGGCCGCGCGCGGGCCAGCGGGCTGAGCTCTGCACGGCTTGGGGGCACACCGCTCGGGGGACCCAGGCCCCGCCACCTCCCTTCCGACCCCGGGCTCGGTTCTCACTTTGGAGCAGTGCGAGGACGGGAAGCTGGAGCCATGCAGTCGGAATCGGGGATCGTGCCGGATTTCGAAGTCGGGGAGGAGTTTCACGAAGAGCCCAAAACCTATTACGAACTCAAAAGTCAACCTTTGAAGAGCAGGTGAGTGGTGACAGCTGGAGGGAGGCGCGGCCCGCACCTGGGGAACCCGTTGCCGCCCACTCTGAGGCGAGGAAAGCAGCTGGCCCAGACTCTGGGACAAGGACCCCGTGCCCTTGCCCCGGGGCAGAGGGCGAACTGACCCCCGCGGTTGGGGGCCGTGCCGGCCGGCCGAATGTACCAATGAGGGTCTCCGCCCGAGCGCATTTTGGGGGTGCGGCGGGCAGACCTGGACAGCCCCCCGCGAGGGCGAGGAGATCCCTCGGTTGGGGATACCAGCTGCGGAGCGCGGGTGGGGGCTGGGGAGTGCCCCGACGCGGAGGTGGGGGAGAAGGAGCGCAGGGCCGGGACGCGGTCAGGGTTAGTTTCGAGTGAACCCCTTTTCTGAAAATCCCAGCGGGCTGAGAACTTGGGGGAGGGAGAGCTTACGTTGGATCGAGCGCGACGTTCAGAGACAAGTAATTAGCTCCTGTGTTGGCCGCTTAGGAGTCGGGGCCCCTCTGGGAAAACCGACCTCGGGCCGCCTCCAGGTGAGGTTTCCCGAGCCCCGCCCCTGACCTTCCCGGCCGCGGCACCCCTGTGCGGGAGGGGCGAGGTGCGAGGTGGGGGGGCGTGTCTCCTCGTCCAGGTGAAACTCCTGGGCTTTGGGGTCCCATTCAAATGCAGGCCTTCCCTGGAGGGGAAAATAAAAAAAAACCAAAAAACTTTGGGATGGCGATTTGGCGAGTGACCGCTGTTGGGCCGCGACATGTCTTTTAATTCTCTGGGCACTTCTAAAACTGTTTGGGAGTAGAGTGAAGACACCTGCTGGTCTGGCGTCTCATCACCCCTAGTGCTCACTTATTTCGCTGCCTCCACTCCCACTTGTCCCTTGGAGCAGTTTGGGTGTCTTTCTTCCTCTCTGTCCTGTGGCCACTCAGGACGTTCCCAGTGTTTACTAAGAGAGAGGTGGTCAGCTGAGGCGCTGAGAGCAGAGAGGGTTTAGTTCCACCCCTCAGTTGTGAGGTAGCATGAGGCTGGAACTAGAAGCTTCAGCAGTGCTTCTGCATCCGTTTCAAACCTTCCTGCCGGCCCCTCACTGTCGATAGTGTTTGGGTGAAGGAGCCTGGCTGGCAGAGGGGGAGAGGGTCCAGAAATCATGGTGAAGGAAGGACTGAATCCGGAGTGAAGGGATGTGATAATAGCTGCTGGGGCATGGGGGATTGGTACTTGTGCACTTAGGTTCATTTCCTTCAGGGCTGTGTCAGACTCTGAATCCACTTTGGAGAAGAAAATCTGCGGAGGGCACACCGACTGACTGGGTGGCTGAAGCAACCTCTCGGCAGATGCTTCAGGGAGATTGGAAGGAAACCTCCTATGCAGTTAGTTGTCTAAAACCAGCCTTTAGTTGGTGGTTTCTCTTCATAATGGCTGTTTTGTGTGTGAGCCTAGATTGTGTGTATTGGGGGTTGGGGGTGTGGAGTAATAGTGTGTAAAGGGTATTGTTGGTTATGCTCATTGGGGCTTTATCTGTATTCGGCTGAAGGGACCAGTGTTTTACCGAGCAGTCTCTGCTTTTGCTTCTATAAGCAAATGCTTACATGGCCAGAATGAGGGAGGGAGTGTGTGTGTGTGTGTGTGTGTGTGTGTGTGTGTGTGTGTAGTCCTGAAAGAAATGAATTAACCGGACTGTTTGGAACATTTTTGATGGTAGCTGATACATAACATTAAATAAATTTGAGAGAGTGAGGAAAATACCATCTGGAAAAACCCAAATGAATGCCATGAAACTCACGTTGGAGGATTTGGGGCCTGTTCTTTTTCAGAGTCGGCAAAAAAAAAAAAAGACTTGCAAGGGTTGAGCATCCTCAGGAGCTAGCTTGCACGTGTAAAGAAAATTTCGGGGACATGGGAAGCGCTGGTTTCACACGTTGTAGCTGGAAACAGGTGCAGGATGGAACCGGTGCACAGAGAAAGGCTAAATGAAAAAAGTTGTAAAACTTGTCTGTGGAGCAGACACATGCTCTTTGAAATAAACCAGTGAAATAAAATCTGTGAATAAATATATGGGGTTGGCAAAATTTCCCCATAGTACAGTTTTCCACAGTTTTCTGATGTATTGTCATCGACATCTGTTGTGTGACTTTGCAAGGGCTGCATGTTCAGGGCCTCCTCCTCGGCTTTTTGTCTTAAGTCTTTGCCTGGGCACCTCCCTTCTTGTAATCTTGGTTGGAAAAAGTTGAAATCAGAAGGGGAAGATGGCTGCAACTGCCTTGTCTATCAGTTGTATTTTCTGGATTGTCTTTTGGAGTTGAAGATATGTCTAGAATCCTCCTGAAAAAGACTGTTAATTGCTCAGTTGTGTCCAACTCTTTGCGACTCCATAGACTATAGCCTGCTAGGCTCCTCTGTCCCTGGGATTCTCCAGACAAGACTACTGGAGTGGATTGCCATTCCCTTCTCCAGGGGCTCTTCCCAACCCAGGGATCCAACGTGGGTCTCCTGCATTACAGCCGGATTCTTTACCGTCTGAGCCACCAGGAATGCCCCTAGAATCTGCCTACTTGTTACCAACTCCTCTGCTCCCACTTTGGTTCAGACTGCCACCTGGCCTTGCTGGCTAATTGTCTCTTACCTGTTCTCCTGCCTTTATCCTTGCTGACTCTCAGTGGATTTTTCAACACAGGAGCCACAATGTCTGTGTTAAAACTGGTTTTCAACCTGAATGGTGGTTTGCCCCACTCAGGGGTCATTCAGCAATGTCTGGAGACATTTTTGGTTGCTACAATGGATGAGAGTTACCACTGGCCTCTAGTAAGTAAAGAGTGGAAATGCTGCTGAACATTCTCCAGTGCTCAGGACAGTCTCACAGTAAAGAATTATCTGTACCCAGATTGTTACTGATGAGGTTGAGAAACCTCATGGTAAATGTATCACATCGCGTGGTCCAAGGCAGACTGCTTTATGGGCGGGCTCCCTGTCAGCACTGACTGTGTGGGTCTCTTGTTGGCTGCTCCCCTGGCTCCCTCTGCTGCAGCCAGCCTCTTCACCATTCCTGGAACACTCCAGACCTCTCCACCTCTGGCCCTTTGTAAGCTGCACTTGCTGGGGCCAGCAAGTGCACTTTCTGTCTTTGTTCAGAGAGCAGTAGCGTTCATTCCCTCCCCAGCCGATTTCATGTCTTCCCTTAAATGTCATTCCTGCCTTGAGCACGCTTTGTGCTGTGGCTCTCCGTCTAAACTCTCAGTGTCCCTTGCCCTACTCGGTTTTTCCCACAGTACGTACATTATGACCTAGTCTATCATTTTCTAATGGGTTCCAGTTACGCTATGTTTCTCTGTACTAAATTGCAGGGTCCAAGGGGATAGGGATTTCTGGGTCTTCCTGGTTTACTGTGGTGCCCCCAGGACCTAGAACAGAGTTTCATCATCAGTGCTTTTGACACTTTGGACTGGATAGGTCTTTGCTGTGGGGGCTGTCCTGGGCATTGCCAGATGTTTAACAGCATCCCAGGCTTCTACCTGCTCAAGGCCATAGCATCCCTCCTCAAGTTGTGACATCCAAAAATATGTCCAGATGCCACTAACTGTCCCTGGGACACAAACTCACCCCTGTTGCAGATGAACAGGCCTAGAACAATGACTGGCACAATAGTGTTTTGTTGTTTGACTATGTGTTGTTTTCTCCCTTTGTATTTCATTCCGGATGGGCCATTTGATTCTGGTTTTTGCATTTAAGGCTGCCTTCCTTTTAAGATAGGTATCCACCATGCTGTCTCCAAAGAAGAGTTTATATATTCTTCATCTGGACTAGGCTTAGATGTGCAAGTGTTTGATGAGGAAAGACAGTTTCATTCCTAACCCAGACCTCCTAGACTTTAGGAATGTGAAGCCAATGGATTTAGGTGATGGAACCCCACTTTGGTCACAATGACTGGAGAAGCTGTGTCATAGAGAGATACACACAAGAGAAAAGGGTCTCCTGAAGAAATGTTTGCAGTTTGGTTCCTCCCCAAAGGTTTTTGAAACCTTGGTGTATTCTCCTGGAAATGAGCCGCGAATAGTGGGTGGCAGAGGAAAGGTGCCAATTAGGCAAGGATGAACCCAGATATCACACATGGGCACAGTCAGGTCAGGGTCAGATGTGGAACCATTGAATGGGTCCCTCTCAGGGAAAGGACTCTCTGTAGGGCTTTAGGTCCTGAAAAAAATTTTTTAAAATATGTTAGCATCTTTCAGGTTCATAGTTCTTTTGTTTCGTTTCAGTTCAGTTCAGTCGCTCAGTCGTGTCCGACTCTTTGCGACCCCATGAATCGCAGCACGCAAGGCCTCTCTGTCCATCACCAACTCCCGGAGTTCACTCAAACTCACATCCATTGAGTTGGTGATGCCATCCAGCCATCTCATCCTCTGTCGTCCCCTTTTCCTCTGCCCCCAATCCCTCCCAGCATCAGAGTCTTTTCCAATGAGTCAACTCTTCGCATGAGGTGGCCAAAGTACTGGAGTTTCAGCTTTAGCATCATTCCTTCCAAAGAACACCCAGGGCTGATCTCCTTTAGATTGGACTGATTGGATCTCCTTGCAGTCCAAGGGACTCTCAACCTGGTGCTAAATTCTGTGGCTTTGTAGCTGCTAATGCCCTTTTCCTGGACAGACTTCAGAATTTATTTAATCTAATTCCAGTTTCTCCTCTTCTCAAAGTTTTAATAATGGTTTAGATAATGGTTCGTTAACTCCCCACAAATTAGAAATGGGAATGAAAGTGAGTATTAGGTTTATATTGGCAGGATGAGATAGAGCAATGGTTCCCAGATGCTGATTCAGAGAGAGGTGTGTGAAATTGTTGCAGATTTGTATTCAGATAAGAAAGAAAAGATGGTTCTGTCCAACTCATGCTCACATGCATGAATTTCCTTGTAAAGTCACCACCATTTCTTGGATTTATTCTGAGATTTTTCCTGGGCTTCCCAGGTAGCACTAGTAGTAAAGAACCTGCCTGCCAAGGCAGGAGACATAAGAGATTCAATCCCAGGGTCAGGAAGATCCCCTGGAGGAGGGCATGACAACCCGCTCTGGTATTCTTCCCTGGAGAAGCCCATGGACAAAGGAGCCTGGGGGGCTACTGTTCATAGGGTCACAAAGAGTCGGATACAACTGAAGCGACCTTGCATGCACCCACATCTTCCTATTAAAAATACCTTTTCTTTTATAAAATGAAATGAATGATTGTTCATTCTTGGCAAGACGGAACTGTCCATCTTGTATTGATTTCGGGAAGTTTTCTTGATTTTTCTTTGTCTAATCTGTAGAGAATTACTTTACATGGAGATTTAAGAGGATTGTTCTGTCATTTATGTCTGTCCCTAACAAGCTGAGTGACCTTGGGGAGGCTGGATGACCTCTAACCTCAGTTTCTTCATCTGGCAACTGAGGGGCCTGCCTCCTAAGGGTCTTAAGGACATTAATTGTGACATTGACTATGGAAAAGTATTAGCATGATGCTGGGCACATATTTCNCAAGCTGAGTGACCTTGGGGAGGCTGGATGACCTCTAACCTCAGTTTCTTCATCTGGCAACTGAGGGGCCTGCCTCCTAAGGGTCTTAAGGACATTAATTGTGACATTGACTATGGAAAAGTATTAGCATGATGCTGGGCACATATTTCGTGCTCAGTAAATGTTAGCAGATGTTCTTGTTATTTCTCTATTACTTAGCAGTGAGTCCTGACCTTCCAGAATGTGTTAACATTTGGTTGACTCTGGCTTTCTTCTCTAAGGCCAGCGTTGTTATGCAATAAAATTATCCCAAGTTTAGTAAAATCTTTTTGCTTCCCCCCCCAATGAGGTGGTGCAGATAAGTCTTGTGTGTTTTATAATTTTGATGCAGTCCTTAACAGTTTCTTTATGCTGGTTAAAGAAAAAAAAAATGAAAGCAGAACATCTGTGGCATCATCACATACATACAGATTCATATTCGAGACATATATATTGAGTACCTGCAAATTCATACCAATGAATGCTATTAACATTTACTGAGGCCGCACTGTGTGCCAGCCCCCGTCCTAAGTGGTTTTACATGTGTTAACTTGCACAACCTGCTTGAGATGATAATAATAAATAAGAGCAATAATGTTGTGGGTTTTAATTTTAAAAACAAGTAGCATGCAGTGCTTACTACATGCCAGGAATGATTCTGGGTATTTTACTTCTGTTAACTCGGTTAAGTCTCACTTCTACCTTGGGTGCTTGTATTTTTACTGTTGACATTTTACAGAGAAGGAAACCAAGGCATCATGATTAGATGGGCCTGGTTCTGGCTCTGGTCCTGTGCTCCAGTGCACTAGTCTGGGCTGCCCTGTGAAAGGCACGGGGCCTGCCTGTGCTGCGCCTTCTCCAAAACTCGCCTCTGTAATGGGAGGGAAGGGAACACACAGATCCAGCCAAACATACAGGATGGAGTGTGATAATCAGGGGCATGAGCCATGGGAACGTAATAGAGGAAGGGAAACTGGGGTGGAGTTTTGTCAGTAAATAAGGGTATTCGATTTTGGCATTGAATGTCAAGCAATACTCAAAGCATAGTTCTTTATAACATTAAATAAAATGTTACATGCCTTAAGACATGATCTTTTTTTTTTTTTTTTGATATGAACCATTTTTAAAGTCTTTATTGAATTTGTTATAATACTGCTTCCATCTTAGCTCCCCGTTCAGGGATTAAACTCGCACCCTCTGCATTGGAAGCATGGAGTCTTAACCACTGCACCCCCAGATACGTTCCTGCCTTTATACTTCTCACCAGAGTCCCAGCTCTTCCTCTTGCTCTGTGGTCACCTGGGGTGGCAGAGAATGGATGCACATAGACAGGTTCAGAAGTAGCCATGCTTAATTAAGCACAGTGCCCATGGCTTTGCCACTTAACTGATGTGTCTGTGTTCACAGCTGGACACAGCCTCCTGGACTCTCAATTTCTTTACCTGTGAAGTGGAATCTATAGAAGTGTCCTCTTAGGATTGGTGGAAGTTTTAAAACTGAGATAACATGTGTAAATGTGCTTTGTAGCGTGCCTAGCACATGCTAGTAATATCAATTCCTTCTATTTTACCATGATTGCAATTTTCCCCCTCCGCATCACAACACTAAAGCAAGTGCAGAATTATGTATCTGGAGCAAAATAGACAAGATTGAAGTATGTTAACCTGGCAGATGTTGAGATCTTATTATGCAAATTGCTTGTGTGGTATGATTAGATGGAAAACTTGATTAAAGTGGGATTCTAAGTGTTGGTTTTGTGTGTTATTGGAGATTTCCTTTCCCCGAGTACTGCTATTTATAGAATTATTTAAGTGTGTGTGTGTGTGTGTGTGTTTTAATTCCCTTTGAGTTCTGCAGTGCCGTTTGCACAGGCTGATGTTTATATCTGCTCCAGTTGTGCAAGAAGTGGAAAATATCCTTTTTTTAGAACAGGTCACATGTGCTTACTGTCAGGAATAGGACCTCAGTGTAAAAAAATGTATCTTGGGACAAATCAAAGTTACTAAATTTCCCCTTCCAACTGCTTTGTTTCAGAACTGGCAAAAATTAGGATAAATAATAGGAGAAAATTTTGGCTAAATTGTGTTTTTTTGGTCATTTTTCAAGGACGGCAAGCAAGAGTTTCATTTGTTTTGTGTGTGTGTTTTAAGTATAAAATGTGCTTTGCTGTTAGGTCTGTCTCATCAAAGTAAATTATAAAAATATGTTTGACTCATCTCCAAATATGCATTATTTGGAGAAAACAGTCAGGAAGGCGGGTCAGAGATAGTCAGTGTAGTTGCCCCAAGCTTTTCATATTGTAAAGACAAATGTGGAGTTTATAAGGAGGTTTTTGTGAGTCTGGTGAACAGTGTGTACTTGAGGGCAAGGAATTACAGCAAGCAATGAAGGCTGCATCTTTCCTGAGCCAGCTGAGGGCAAGAGGACCAGCGGGCAGATCTGGGATCTCTGTTGAAACACCCACAGCCTATTTCTGTTCGTAAGGACTGGGGACCAGGCCCCTTGTGTCTCTAGGTCTGGTCTTAAACATGGCTACCTTCTTTCTTTGCTGCATCTTCCTTCCTGTTGCCTTTCATGCAGGCTGTGAAGGTTAAAGACATACACCTTTGGAGTGTTCGCACAGAGGTTGAACCAGGGCAGGCCGAGAGGAATGCAGTGCTTCAGGGAGTGGAGACAATGATGAGAGAAAGACCCACCAGGAAATAAGTGATACCCCACAGTCATGAGCCCCTGTTGTCCTCCCCAGGTCATTTCTCAAATGTCACTCAGTCGATTTCAGCAAAGGCAGTATAACCTTGGGGTCAGAAGGACATGGATTTGTTTGTTTGTTTGTTTGTTTTTTCCTTTCTGTACCTACCACATTTCTCTCCTTCCTTACAACACTTATTTATTAAGTGCTTATTGTATGACAGCTCTTTGCTGGTGTAGGGAATCAAAAGTAGAATCAGATAGACTAGGTCCCTGCTAGCATGGTGCTGTCATCTTGGAGGTGGGGGGTATAAGCTGATAATGAAGCAAATAGATGAATAAGACAAGTTTTCATGCTAGGAAAACCAAATAGAATGTTATTGATAGAGAGTGCCTGGGAAAGAAGGTGCTTTATTGGATGGGTCTTTAGAAAAGACCTCATAGAGGAAGTGATTTTTGAGGCACTAAATGTCTGGGTTAAAAGTGCAGATCATGGTACTGCCATTCGCTAGCTGTGTGACTTTGGACAGGCTCACCAACCTCTCTGAGTTCCCTCCTCTGTAAGATGGAGTGATAACTACTTTGCAAGGCTGCTATGAAGATGAAAGGTAATGCATGAAAAGAGTTACTATATGAACAGTGGAGAAAGACATGCAGGCATTAATCTTCACCGTAAATAAGTGTTTATAACTTAGTCTTAAATGTTTTTCTAATGTCCAGGGAGTCAGAGATTTATGTTTGTCTTTACAAATCTACCCCCGGACTAAACGTGGAGTTGGGTCTTGGAATTTTTATTATCCTTCCTTTCTTCCAGCATCGTCTTACTTGAATGGTCCCCTTGCTCATTTCACTTTTGTTGCATTGAGATCATTCTGGTCTGGCCATACTTCCTTTCTGTTTAGTTTAGGAACAGTTTTTGGCTGCATCTTTGGTGCAGAGGAGAGGGCCAAGTCACCTAGGATTAAAAAGTAAAGCCTGAGATCGATTTCAGCAAAAACACACGCACACCACAAAGAAATGACCCACGTAGAACTCCTGACTCCCAGGGCTGTTTTCAGCCCCTGGGTCACACGCTTCCTGTCTACACTGATGTGAAAATGTCAGTGTTCTTGCAGAAAGTAAAAGAAGAAGCCTCTCCTCCCACACACCACTTCCAGCTTCCATCAGAATTGACATCCATAGGCAATGGAGTGTTTTAATTCACTCCTTTACGGAAGAAATCTTCAAAGCATTCAAATGTCAGTAACTGTGTTCTTTCATTCAAGTGTCCACGGGAAAAGGGTCTTGGGTTGCGTGGGAGCAAATATTTTAAATCCAAACGTGGTAAGTTGAAATTTTAGGGAAGGCACTGGTAGAATCGTGTCTTTCTATAAGAAAATTGTGGGCTATTGAGCAATTTCAGGAAGGCTTCTGTGGCCTGCGCCCTTGCTACCCCCACCCCCGAGTGGGAGAATTTGCTGACACATTGACACACATTCCCCTACTTTCCCGCAAGGTCAAGAGCCAATGGGAAGGGTGGTCGTCCCCACTGATGGGACCATGTGTAGCTTTTGTAGGATAGGTTTTCTTTCTGGGAAGCTTAACTTGCTTCCATGGGAAGAAGATCTGAGGCAGAGAAAAGTTATTGAGCCCCGTGGTTGAGGTTGTATGTCGGATCAGGATAAAATAGACAGGAATGCTGTACTTACTTTGGTACCTTTTCTGTGATATGTTCCTGAATATTAACTGGTCCTAAAAAAGCATGCTTTTCAAAACATACATTTTATTTTTATAACTGGAGATCGGAGACTTGATGAAGGGAAAAGCACACAGAAAACATAAAGATGATTTTCCTGTTTAACTTGGAACCTAGCGCAATCCCTATAAAGTCTACTTGGGCACCTCAGTGAGATGTGGCTACCTGGTTCCTCTTGCCTGAACCTGAACAGTTGGAGGTGGTATTCACAGGCACTCCAATATTGTAACAATCCCTTCTCTGTCAAGAAGACTGAGTATACTTCTGTTTAATTTTTTTTTGCATTTGAAATCTTTTAGCAAAAAATGAAAAGGTATTATTTCAGGGTCAGTTTGCTCTGTGTAAACTGCAAATAACTTGAGAAATAAACTCAAATAACTCATAAGTCTCAAATAACTGCATAACTTGAGAAAATTGGCATCTCAGCCAGTAGAACCCTTTGCAACAAATTTATAATACTTGGGGCAGAGAATGACTGTGAATAAGCATAATGACTGTGACTAAACATTAAAATAGTATTGGCCAGTTAGGATCATTTGCTTTTAAGGGAAAAGGATGACACCAACTATGCATTCTTGAAAAGTCTGTTCATTTTTCAAGGTAGAGTTTACAATAGCTTATGTAAAAGAGCCTCCAAAAATATAAACAGCTGGCACGATTCCTGGTGACATTCCAAATAAAAGTTTGCCCATTTGCTCCAAAGAAGCATGGTTAGAGAGTAACCTGTGAGAGAAAGTGGCCCCCGGCTTGTGGTGTATGGGACAATCGGTGGTAGACTTTTTGGAACCACATCTTGCAACACCTTGGCATGGTCATTTATCCACTGGTGTTTAGGTAGATAAACACTAATCACATCTTATCTAGATGAAGGCTAGAGGTATAAATGCTAAATGACGGGGTCGTGAAATGCAGCTCTGTCTATATTGATAGCATGTGGATGCTTTATATCATTGTTGATTCAGAAGTGAATGAGAGAGAATTTGATGCCATTCGCTTGATCATAGTATCGCGGTTGCTAAAATGCATGCTTTAATGGCAAGGGGCTGAATGGCAAGAGCAATTAATTGGGATTTGTTTCTGGAGTCAGTGATATACATGTCACTCTGCTGGCCGAGGTATCCCTCTTTCTCGCTCTTGGTTTCATACACCTGTCATCTTTCTAATCAGATTTCACTGGCAGCAGCTCCCTTGTCCTCATGTGTTTCCCCTAATGGGCACTTTTATTTTGCCTGCCCATAGTCACTTTTCCAAAGTCTTGTAACAGCCCGTTCCCACGTGCTTAGCCTGCATGCTTGAGTTTCATGGCTTTGGGGTGGAGAAATCGATACGGGCTCGCCACTCTTCTGTATCACAGGGATCAGTTTCAGGGAGTTACCTGTAGACTAACGTAATGAATCCCAGGATTTGCTTGGGTGCTCACAGAGAATCTCCTTTTATTTCCATTGATCTTGAACTTGGGAAGGTTGTTGTGTTTCAGAATGAAGCCCTAACTTGGAGGCAGAGAAAACTACGTCCTTCTTTTGGGTTAATGTTGGTTGCTATAACGAAGTGGCAGGTGATAATCATATAAGTAGTAGTTCCTGGTAGGCAGACAGCTTTCCTCCATGTGACAAATCAAGAACCCAGACTCCTTCCATCTTCTGGTTCTGTCATTGCCTAGAACCCTGGCATCTTTTGTGTCTGGTGGTAGAAAGGAAGAGGAGAAGGTGTGACTTAAGTCCCAAAGTGACAGGCATCATTTCTGCTCAGATTCTCTGGCAAGATCCAGTTTCATATCTAGGTCTGGATGCTGGGGTGGGAACTGGGAAAGAGAGACCCCAGCTGAGCAGCAAAACCTCTAACTTAGAAAGGAGAACCCACTTTTGGTGGATAGCTAGCCGTCATCACCATGGTCCTAGTAGGAGGGTTTTGGCTTCTGAATCGAGTTGTGCCTATCTTTGCTTAGGTTTATCCTTGGTCATTTCTGTTATTTTATTTTATACCTTCTTTTTCTGATTAAACGTGGTTAATTTAAATTTTCTGTCACTCCAGTGGGGGCCACCCGAGCTGATCCATTGTCTGAGCCCCACCTCTCTGTATTGCTTCCTATTTCCAGTTCACTGATTAAAATCACCACCCCGTTTCCGAACATCAACAGTACATCCATCACTACCACCATCACCTTAGTGCAATCATTTTCACAATATGGTCTCCAGACCAACAGTTTCAGTGTCCCTTAGTAACTTGTTCGAAATGCATATTCGCAGCCCCTACCCACGACCTCTGAATCAGAAACTGTGGCTGGGGAGTCCCAGCAGTCTGTGTCTTTCAGTAAGTCCCCCAAGACATGCTGATGCGCACACACTTCTCTAATGCTTTTACCATAAGTCCTGTGTCTCCACATAGGAAAAAATACCCTGGATTGGAATATATTTTGTTAAAAAAATAAAAATAGGGTGTTGCTTGTTACGGTCAGGCTAGAGAGGGTCATTGATAATAATCACATACTGATTTTATAAAAAGAAAAAAGGAAAATTCCCTCTAGAATGTTAGTGATCAGATGTACATCAGTGAAACCTGGTAGGGTGCTGGGTTGTCCAGATGTGAGCCCTGAGTAACTTGGAGTTAACCTGGCTGTGCTTCCATAAGGAGCCCTCTCCCAGGTCTCGAGGGCTGTAGTTTATCGGAGATTTGCAAAGTGTGAAACTTGAAGCACACTGCAGTCACTTGACTGAATGATTTGGTTGAGAAACAGTGATGGTGGTTTTGAGTGTGCCCGCATGACCACATTGTTTTCCACAGAACTTCTGCTGAATAAAATTTGAAATACGACTGTCAGCCTGTTTTCCTGTCTTAATGAATTCCAGACAGTTTGTAGAATGTGGGAGCTTCCAAAACAGAGGGGCGGGGTGACTGCGACCAGCCAGCCTCTGTTTAGTCGCATGTTAGGGTGTCCCGACATAACAGATTGTCCCCCTCATTCTGAATCTCACCAGGCCATCCTTCTCTCTAGAGGAGAGGGCATGGCAAGGCCAGTGTTCTGTCAAACAAGCAGGGCCTGTAGGGTAGATCTGGACTTCTTACTTACCAAGAAATTCAACCTCTTCTTATTTTTAATCCACTTAAACCCAAGCATTTTGATTCTTTTGTTTTTTTCTTTTGCTGCATGCTGACCTTCTCCAGACAAGAAGCCCTGATGCTTTTTTGGCAAAGAATCTCTTCTTATTATAAACTGGTTAAGAGCTGTAAACAGTCGAAGAGGTCTAGAGTTCTGGGTTCAACCTTCAGAGTAAGAAGGATTTTTAACTTAAATTTCAGTTTGACCAGCTACTAGTTTTTTTTTTTTCCTCTTTGAACAAGTTATTCCTGTAGCTTCTATTTCAACAGAGGACTAAGTGGGGTGAGTGGATAATAGTATAATCTAAGTTGTAGGATAACTGAGTGAATTACAAAGAAATACTTGACTTAATTCCCCAGCCCAAAGCCTGTGCTCAGTAACCAGGCTCTCACTGTGATTCCATCTTTGCCCACAGCACCAGCAGGGTGCAATGCAATGAATTTTTGACTTGAAATGAATTTTTAGTTTGAGACACTGCACTAAGATAAAATGACTCAAAGGCAATGAGCAGGAAAACAAGAGGGTTCACAGAACAGAAGGGGAGTGGGGCCAGATTATCCCTTGGTTGGATGATGCAGAACCATCATTCCAACCCAGGCCAACTCTAGCCAGATTCTTCTGTAGGGTTCTTCTGCCTCATCGGAGTTTTATGTTGGCTTGACCCTGGGCTTTTGAATCTACTAACCCTGTGATTCTCAGAAGTGAAAAATTAAAAATGTTAGTCTCTCAGTCATGTCCAACTCTTTGTGACCTCATGAACTTTAGCCCACCAGGCTCCTCTGTCCATGGTATTCTCTAGGCAAGAATGCTGGAGTTATAGCCATTTCCTGCTCCAAGGGATCTTCCTGACCGGGGGATCGAACCCTGGTCTCCTGCATTGCAGGCAGATTCTTTCCTGTCTGAGCCACCAGGGATTAGCATGAGGAACTTTGGGAGCAGATGCAGGTTGAACAGTGGTGAACTCTGGGATGCCTCATAGGGAGATATTTAAAGACAGCACGTGCTATTTACAGGTAAGGGATTACTTTTGTTGCCAGAACAATCTTTGCCTTTATCAACATGTTTCCTTTCATCGTAATGATAGGCCAGCGAGGTGGAGGAATAAATAATGAGGTGTGCTAACTTAGGTTTCACAACGCTCTGTAGGGCAGCAGCCGAACTCCATGGTTGTGTCCACACGGGCGTCTGTCATTCTTAACTGTCACGTTTCGACTTGGCCTGTAGTGAGTTCCTGCTTTAGCTTTTCACATTTCACAAGACAGCCTCGTTATAGTTACCTTTATCCAGTAAAAGCTGTAATACCTCATGTTCTCAAATTTCAATATCTTTGTATCTTTCACTCTTCTAGAATTTTTTCTGTCCTAGTAGCACCGCGTTGGGGAAGCAATGGCACCCCACCCCAGTACTCTTGCCTGGAAAATCCAATGGACGGAGGAGCCTGGTGGGCTGCAGTCCATGGGGTCGCTAAGAGTCAGACAGACTGAGCGACTTCACTTTCACTTTTCACTTTCATGCACTGGAGAAGGAAATGGCAACCCACTCCAGTGTTCTTGCCTGGAGAATCCCAGGGATGGAGCCGGTGGGCTGCCGTCTATGGGGTCGCACAGAGTCGGACACGACTGAAGCGACTTAGCAGCAGCAGCAGCAGCAGCAGCACCGCGTAGCTATTTTAGAGACTAAATATCCAACATGAAAGCTTTCTTTTCTTTTCTTTTTTCCAGCTTTATTGCAGTGTGATTGACAAATAAGAATTTCATATATTTCAGGTGTATAACATGATGCTTTGGTCTGTGTATACATTGTGGAACAATCACCGACGGTCAAATGACACGCTTTGCTTGAGCCTCACAGAGTTTCTCCCCCAAACTTGTGGCTAAACCAACTACTGGGAAGCAGAAAGGGAGATTAGTTTGAAGAACCTCCGTCTTTTTCAGGAGGAAAATCCCCATTATCTCGTCCACATAAGTGGATGCCTTCATCAGTTACAGCTTAGGCTTGTTACATGGGTAGCGAGGGTCCCGGGAAGATTTGGTGAGGCAGTGGGAGCGCTTACCTGTCATAATGGCGCGGTGGATGCTGCTGTGCCTGCATCACTGTTGCTCTCTGCCTCCTGCTCCACCCAGGTGCTGCTACTGGTGTCATTGCCATTAGAATTTAGGAGTTTACACAGGAAACAAAGAAGTGGTTCATCTGTACAGGTGCTGCTGACACTACCATTGCTTTGTCGCCGTTAAGCACATACAGTCAGTTTTCACGTGTTTGGGATTCTTGCAGTGAGTTTTCAAACCTAGACTTGCATTTGGTTGTCACCCAGCAGTCTTCTGGACCCCTTACCCCGGCTATCAGCTGCTGTGTGCAGAGGAATGGGAACTAGTTTGGTTCTCAATCAGTGGGAGACATTTCCTACCAGAAACCAGAGCTATATTCATACAAACACGTATGGAATTCTCAAGGCAGCATTTTTCAGGGTATTTGCAGCCTTTTTGTGGTATTGTCTGGACTGTTTGAAATTTGGTTCTCTGCTCAACTGTCCCTTTCCTGAATTTTATAACGAAACAGGGAAACTGACAGTTTCTCTCTTTCCATGTAATTGAAATCCACCCCTCACCCCCACCACATCCATAGTCACACCCCCTCAGAAGTGAAAGAGGTGGTGAGTTGGATACTTGAGGGTGAGATCCAGTGTGTTTGGGGAATTCCTGAGCATAGCACAGGATGAAGCCTGAGAAGGATGGCCAGAAACTGCCCAACCTGATGGGTTTCTGAGCTCCTCATTTTAGTGAGCGAACAGGATGAATTGGCTGTGTAGGCTGGAGTGGAAAATGAAGACACGCATAACTAAAGGGAAGAGGAAATGGGCAAGGCACTTTGGGGAGTTTTCAGAGTACATTTATGTCTTGGGTGTCTCAACAGATGGACGTGAAGAGATCGAACTCTTCCTCTATTTTCTTAGAGTTGAGCTCCTCATTTTAGTGAGCAAACAGGATGAATCGGCTGTGTAGGCTGGAGTGGAAAATGAAGACACGCATAACTAAAGGGAAGAGGAAATGGGCAAGGCACTTTGGGGAGTTTTCAGAGTACATTTATGTCTTGGGTGTCTCAACAGATGGACGTGAAGAGATCGAACTCTTCCTCTATTTTCTTAGAGTCATGGTTTGGGAATGATTTGGAAGATCCTTGGGCAAATTTTCCTTTCCCATGAGGTAAAATGATATTCAATATTTATTGAGTCCACTGTGGAGTCTAGAGATGATGGTGAACAAAGAGGGTCAACCTTAAACTGCTGTTGCTTTTGGCACATGCGTGGCTGCCCAGGGCTAACAGGGAAGCCACAGCAGATCATCCTGGGCCAGAGGATCCCTTCCTGGGGGGGAAGAAAGGAGTGTACTTGGACTCCGTTACCCTGTGAAAGAAATATGCTTAAGCGACGTATTTATTAAAGGAGACTAGTGTGTTATTTGGGGCTTCTCAGGTGGCTCAGTGGTAAAGGATCTGCCTGCTACTTGCAGGAGATGAAACAGATGCAGGTTCAATCCCTGGGTCAGGAAGAGCCCCTGGAGAAGGAAATGGCAACCCACTCCAGTATTCTTGCCTGGAAAAATCCCATGGACAGAGAAGCCTGGCGGGCTACGGTCCATGGGGTTGCAAGGAGTTGGACGTGACTGAGCAACTGAGAACACACACACACAATATGTTATTTAATCCAATATATCCAGATATTACCAAGTCAGAATGTAGTCAATATAAATATTATTATTTTTTGATTGAGGTGTAACTGACTTATAACATTATATTAGTTTCAGGTACACAATGTAATGATTTGATAATTGTGTATATTGGAAAATGACCACCACAAAAAATCTAGTTAATATCCATCACTCTTCCAAGGCAAACCATTCAGTATCACCGTAATCCAAGTCTATGCCCCAACCAGTAACGCTGAAAAAGCTGAAGTTGAACGCTTCTATGAAGACCTACAAGACCTCTTAGAACTAACACCCAAAAAAGATGTCCTTTTCATTATAGGGGACTGGAATGGAAAAGTTACTCCAAGAAACACCTGGAGTAACAGGCAAATTTGGCCTTGGAATGCGAAATTAAGCAGGGCAAAGACTAATACAGTTTTGCCAAGAAAATGCACTGGTCATAGCAAACACCCTCTTCCAGCAACACAAGAGAAGACTCTACACATGGACATCACCAGATGGTCAATACCNGACTGGAATGCTAAAGTAGGAAGTCAAGAAACACCTGGAGTAACAGGCAAATTTGGCCTTGGAATGCGGAATGAAGCAGGGCAAAGACTAATAGAGTTTTGCCAAGAAAATGCACTGGTCATAGCAAACACCCTCTTCCAACAACACAAGAGAAGACTCTACACATGGACATCACCAGATGGTCAATACCGAAATCAGATTGATTATATTCTATGCAGCCAAAGATGGAGAAACTCTATACAGTCAACAAAAACAAGACCAGGAGCTGACTGTGGCTCAGATCATGAACTCCTTATTACCAAATTCAGACTTAAATTGAAGAAAGTAGAGAAAACCACTAAACCGTTCAGGTATGACCTAAATCAAATCCCTCTTGTATTATAGAAAACGTCAAAAAATTTGAACACTTGTATTATTGTAAAAGAGGACTATGAAACTCATTGTCAAGTGTGACAACTCTTCAAAACTGCCATGAAATAGCCAGTGAACATCTGTGGAGTGTAGGAGTTCCATGGATGCTGCCATTCCATGGCAAAATACTTGAGGCAGTGAATGAATAATAATTGATTGTATGTGGGTGTGGTGGTAGGGTTACTCCAAGTGTTTTACATGAAATACTTAGAATTTGGGACAAGAGAGAGGTATGCAAGAAGAGAAGAGGAGAAATTTTCCTTCCCTACAGAAAACCAAGAGATCTTTAAAAAAAAAAAAAAACCATTTTGGGATTGACATACACACACTACTATGTATAAAATAGATAACTAATAAGGGCCTACTGTAAAGCACAGGAGGGGCTTCCCAGATGGCTCAGTGGTAAAGAATCTACCTGCCAGGCAGGAGTCACGGAAGATGTGTGTCGATCCCTGGGTCAGGAAGATACCCTGGAGGAGAAGCTGGCAACCCACTGCAATATTCTTGTCTAGAGAATCTCACGAACAGAGGAGCCTGGAGAGCCACAGTCCATGGAGTGGCAAAGAGTTGGACACGACTGAGCCACTAAGCATGCATGTACAGCATAGGAAACGCTGCTCAATACTCTGTAATGACCTATGTGGGAAACGAATCTTAAAAAGATTCATTTGCATTGTAGACAGACGCTTTACCATCTGAGCCACCAGGGAAGTCCATCTACATATATACATATGTATATATATATATATATATATATATATATATATATGTAACTGATTCATTCTGCTGTAAGGCAGAAATTAGCACAACATTGTAAACCAACTATACTCCAATACAAATTAATTTAAAAAGAAAGAAAAGAAGAAGCCGTTTTTTCTTCCACAATCTTTAGGTCCATTTAAACTCCTATGCGTTTCTACACCGAGGCCCGAATCTTCTCTCTGCTGCTGGCAATCGGTCTTAAAAGAGCACATGGGAGTTCGTGTAAAAAAATAAATAAGAAAAAAAAAAACATTAAAAAAATAATAATAAAATAAAATAAAAACAAATTTCTCCCATTAAAAAAAATAAATAAATATTGTGTTAAATTAAAAAAAAAAAAAGAGCACATGTTGTGGTTTAGTTGCTAAGTCGTGTCCTACTCTTTGCGACCCCATGGAGTAGAGCCCCCCGGGCTCCTCTGTCCATGGGATTTTCCAGGCAAGAATATTGGAGTGGGTTGCCATTTCCTTCTCCAGGGGATCTTCCTCACTCAGGGATTGAACCTGAGTCTTATCATAGCCCTGGGGTGGAAATATCAATGACCTATTTTCAAGAAGGGACTCGAGGCCCAGAGGAGACATTCAATCCATCAAAGTTCACACAAGTCAATGATAGCTGAGGACCTAGGACATAAACTGGAGCTTTATTCACTTGAACACCTGACAGAGAGCAGGTGTTTTCTCCCTAAAGGTGGAAACGTTTTCTGTGGTGTCTGGCACTCCATTTTCCTTAATTACCTAATTGTGGTGCTCACAGAGATTCGAGTGTGTCTTTGTGGGATTAAAGGAGAGAAGTCAGACTGTTCAGATATGAAACGCTACATGAGCTGAAAGGGACATATTATCATCAACAAACTGTCAGAAGAAATAATCGTGAAAAATTGCCTTCAAAGAAAACTGATTCTTTATCGAGAGGAATCAGAGTTTCCAAACACTGAACCTTAATCCATACCTTCCCTCGGGACACAAAGAGCCCCCAGGGAGTGAGTTGTATAGTGCAGAAGTCCTGGGGCCCCGTGACCGTGGTGCCAGGCACTTCTTAGGGGCTCAACAAATATTTGAGTGGATGGGTAAATGCATCGGTTGCTTTCCTCAGCTTTCAGAATCTTCTCACTGCTGGACTGTAGCAAACCCTCCTCTAGTCTTCCTGGTTAGGATGTTGTAACACTGATGGAAGGAGCAGGTAATATGACCTACTGTTTGCAAGGCAGATACCATTATTAGTGTCCTTCCACAGATACATGTGTGCATGAGCTAGGGTACTGAGGGTTTAGGAACCAGACTGCTTCTGGTTTCACCTTTCGCCTGACTTACTCTGCTGTCAAATATTGGTGAGTTGGCCTGGACCTACACAGTAGTGGCCATTCACCTGGGGCTTCCCTGGTGGCTCAGATGGCAAATAATCTGCCTGCAATGCAGGAGACCTGGGTTTGATCCCTGGGTCAGGAAGATTCCCTGGGGAAGGGAATGGCTGCCCACTCCAGTATTCTTGCCTGGAGAACTCCATGAACAGAGGAGCCTGGTGGGCTACAGTCCATGGGGTGGCAAAGAGTCAGGCCCGACTTGACTAACACTTTTACAAGCACTTTTTGAAGACCTGCTGTGGCCAGACATTGAGCTATGCTGGGGGAGTACAAAGATAAATGATTTAGACTCTGCTCTCAACTAGTTCATCATCTAGTACCTGGCAGCCCCCCAGAAGAGTGGGGGTTGTGGGAAAGTCTACCAGTATAAGGGCTGCACGAGGTACGTGCACTTGAAGGAAGGCTGTGCTGTTGGTGTATTCTGTGGACCCCTTGGGATATAGTTTTAAGACAGAGTTGTCAAAATTGAATTTTAATGATACTCAGGGAAAAAAGGAGAAAGATGAAGCTTTTGGGGCTCACTCTTTTTTTAGAGAGAGAGTTTTTTTTTTAAATTCATTTATTTATTTTTGGCTGCTCTGGGTCTTGCTTGCTGCACGTGGGCTGTCTCTAGTTGTGAGGAGCAGGGGTTACTCTCTAGTTGCAGTGAGAGGGCCTCTCATTGTGGGTGATTTCTCTTGTTGCAGAGCACAGTCTTTAGAGCACTTGGGCTTTAGTAGTTGCAGCATGCAGGCTCCATAGTTGTGGCTCACGGGCTCTAGAGAATAGGCCCAGGGGTGGTGGGGCATGGGCTTAGCTGCATGTGGAATCTTCCTGGACCAGGGATCAAACCGTGACCCCTGCCTTGACAGACAGGTTCTCTTCTGCTGTACCTTGAGGGAAGCCTGTGGCTCACTTTTAAGCTCACCCTCCGTTCCCTAAGCGTGGGCCTAGGCAATAGTCAATTTCCCCACCCAAAGATGAGCCTGAAAAGATCATTGTGGCAGCAATGTGAAAACAGCAGCAGAGCACAGTTGAAGAAAACAAGACTGGTTTTGGGGGAGTGGGGGCTGTGGAAGATGGTAGTGAGGTTACAGAGAAGAAACTGTGTGTGAAAGACATGCTGTGTATAAGGATGTAATCAAGAGTTTATAAATAACTAATGTTTATTGAGCACCCATCATTTGTCAGGCCCTGTTCTCAGCACAATACATTCATTATTTCCTTGAATCTTTACAACAACCCTATGTGGTTGATATCATGATGATGATGGTATTTTTCAGATGCAGGAACTGAGGCATGGAGTCACAGCTAGGAAGTGGTAGGGGCAGGTTTTGAACACTTAACCTCCACTCTGTGCTTCACTATACTTGACCGATTGAATGTAAGAAGTGCATTGAAGGGAGGGCCGAAGGTTGATACTGGGTTTCCGGTTTAGAAACCACTCCCCATGATGGCCTCACTGTGGTGGGGAACACAGAGGACAAGCAGACTGGGGAGGCTGGGAAAGAGTGTGTGCTAGGACAATTTATTTTAGAGACCAAGGCGTCTTTGGGATCTGCAGAGGGAGAGGTTCAGTTAGTCTGTGGCTTATGGTTCTGGAATTCAGGAAAGAAATCTGAGCCTAGAGAAACTGAGCTGGATCTGAAGAAACAAAGAGAAACCAAGAAACAAATGAAAAACACACACATAGCAGGAAACGAAACGTTTTTAATAATACTTGAGAATTTTACTTTTTGTTTTGAATTGTTGATATCCACAGTAGCCAGATAGCCCAGTCCTCAGAATTTATGCAGCGGCAGCCTTCATGCATAAAGATTATAAATCTGACTTTTCTCGTTAGAAGGTCAAGCTCTGAGTGATGCATATGCACGTGAGTTCAGTCGCTCAGTCATGTCTGACTCTTTGCAACCCCATGGACTGTAGCCCGCCAGTCTCCTCCGTCCATGGGATTTTTCAGGCAAGAATACTGGGGTTGCCATTTCCTTCTCCAGCGGGTCTTCCCAGCCCAGGGATTGAACCCACATCTCCTGCTTCTCTTGCATTGCAGGTGGATTCCTTACAGCTGAGCCACTGGGGAAGCCCTGAGTGATACATATATGTATATATGTACATATATATATACACACATATATACATATGCATATATATTATAGATATAAACATATATAGATATATCTAGATATAAACATATATAGATGTAAACATGTATAGATCTATCTGATGATGGACACAGAAGCCTGACATGCTAGAATCCATGGGGTGGCAAAGAGTCAAACACGACTGAACGACTGAACTGAGTTGAACTGAGACCTGTTATCTTTTGGTAGCAGTAATGGATTTACAACCATGTATCCCTAGTCTTTCCCTCAGCATTTATGACACCAATGACCAGCATCATTGGTAGAGTTTATGTCCACAGAACTAATCAACCTACACAAACATCAGAGGCAGGGCCCTGGTCCCCCTGGCATTGCATGCCCACGAAAGGGGCTCACCCAGCAGCAGTACCAAGAGAGAAGTGATCCTGCTGACCTTTTTATGAGCCTGTAAAAATACTGTTTCGGAGCTTATCCATCCCATCAATCTACATCCAGAATGGATGGAACATTCTACATGGTGAGGCGGATAAGTCAGCCTCATGCCTGTGCAGTTCTTTGTTCCCTGTTCAACAGAAGGGGCTGCCCACCTGCAGCTGTGGCCCACAGGACCCTGCCTTTCAGTCTTCAGGCAAGACTGTCCTTCCGGGGCCGCACGTGCACCCCCTCTAACCCCAGATCAGAGTCTGTCTCCGTTTTCTGACTTTCGCTGAATGCCTATCAGGGAATTGGTTTCATGAGGATCTCAGGTGATGAGTGGTTTCAAGCCAGAGGTCTTAGCGTTAGGTCGATGCTGCCTCCATGGAGGAAGTCATTCCCCGTAAGCTCACAAAGCCTCTGTCTGTCTTTCTGTGGGGCAAGGTGGTGGGCAGTGCTGCTCCACACCAGAACTCAGGGCCCCAAACCTTACTAGTCAGAAAATGAACAGAAAATTCCAAAGAGAAAGAAACCAGTATATTAAGGAGCCAATACATTAAGCGGTAGAAATTCACTCTGAAGAAAACCTGGGGCTGCAGATTTCTGAAGAAGCAGGATGACGGGTGCCCCAGGACATGCCTCTCTTTCTCTCTAATAGGAATTGCCTGAAGGGCTATTCCTTCTGTCTCTGTGTAGCCGGGATAGCTGTTGCTAAGAGAGTCACCTCTGGGAGAAACCCATGTTTTCTTGAAAGGGATTTAGCATTATTCTCCCTTCTCTCTTTAAGCTACAAGTCTTTAAATTTTTAAAGCGTCTTCGCCTCTCTACAGAAAAAAACAAAAACAAAAAAACAAACTCGACTAAAGATTCTCAGTAAATGTATATATTCTTTTTTTTTTTTTTTAGAGCTTCCATTTTACTTTATTTTACTTTACAGTACTCTATTGGTTTTGGCATACATTGACATGAATCTGCTACGGGATAGTGTGTATTTGTACGTTATGAACATTATAAAATTCTACCACTTGCTCATGCAAGTGAACCGTATTGCAATGCCCATGAGTGAGAGTAGTAGTATTGATCAATTTCAGTTATTGATTATCAGGAATTGTTAGTGAAAAAGAAAAATTTGTTGTAATGAACTCTCTCCATATATATGGATATCCCAAACTGAGAAAGCTACAATTGGGGAGCAGGAAAACTGGGAGAGAATTCTGCTGGGGTTTAACAGAGACGCAATGGTAGAAGTCAGCACGTTCATCTATTTAATGGGGAGGCATTGCACACCTCCTCTGTGCCTTGGAGCAAAGCAAGTTCCCATCTGAACGAACCTCTGTTTTCCTAAAGGGGCCCAGCTGCCCTGTTTGCATGACTCAAGTGGGTGCCATTTATAGAGGCTACATGGAGGCCCTAGGGGAAGGTGGCATTGGTGAGGGAAGCTGAGGGGTCTGCTGAGTCTGGAGGGGATGGATAAGTGCTCTGATGAAGAATGATGCCAAGTGAGGGGGAGGAGAGAGGAGAGGGAGGGGCGCTTCTTCTGACGGTGGAAATCTCCTGAGCCGGTGGAGCTGAGACTGGCCCTAACTGCCAGGAGGCGGCTAGTCCGGTGGGCTCTGAGGAAGAGCATTCTGGGTATTTGTTTTGGGTCCCATCCTTGCATCCCTGGTTGCAGGTGACCACAGCCCAGTGGGCCTGAGGGCCTGGGAATGACCTCCTGAGGGGCCAGTGGGCTCCCAGGGAAGAGACACCGCCTCAGCAGCTGGGAGCTGCCACATAAGGCACCAGAGCTTTGCTGCACTCTGTCTGCTCCCTGTCAGCCGGACAAAGCACCCGCTTCGTGCTCGCTAATGACGGGGCTGCTTTCTGAGGCGCCGTCCAGTTCTGAAGCGTAAACTGTGAACTGGTTAAGCCCAGCTCCTCTCTCCCCATGTCTTCTCCCTCCACAAGACTGGGTCCTTAGGAGTTTTTCCAAGACTGTTATGAACATGGATTACCATTGCCTTGTATAAAATGAATGTCCAAGGCATGCAAGCAGTTTGATCATCAGCGGGTTAGACCTTGGCCTGTGCAGAAGTCGCCTACACATGAACCTTCAAGATGTGAACTTTCAAAGATGCAAACGTGCATTCCGTCAATGTCAGGAGCGAGTGGAATTGCAGCTTCCCCTGCATCTCCTATCGCTGACAATCCTTCAGCTCTGCCATCTCCTACCTTCCCTTCCTCCTCCAGTCAGTAACTCTTCTTGCCAGTTCACTCAATGCCAGACTCAGTGTCAGCTGGTGTACTGGACTACTGTGCTTCTCAAGGTCCTGTACTATAGAATTTAAAATGTTTTCTTTAATTTTTTGTGTGTATTTTTATGTTATTATTTGTGTGGAAAGTATTATAAACCTATTACAGTACAGTGCCATATAGTTAATTGTGTGAGTTCAGTACCTAGGCAAATTTTGTTGGACTTATAAACAAATTGGACTTAGGAATTACTCTAAGGACAGAACTCATTCATATGTAGGGAACTTACATACTTACCCAGTGTTTTAGAAAATGAACCTATATGACACTGCTTGTAAGAAGAGGCCGAGGTAGGAACTTTGAACTTTTGCTGTAAGGCCGGTTGGGAGCTTTGAGAGTGTCTTTCCCCGTATGTGTCTACTGAGCTTTTTTTAAATTATAGGAATAACATATTTCTTAAGAAGTCCAACAGTACAGTGGCATTTTAAAAATTAATAATCTCCAATCCTCTCCTTCTCTAATAACTTGTATCATAGCATGGTGCAGAGTCAAGAGTGTAGACTCTCAGTCAGACACCCAGGTATAAAGCCTGCCTACCACTTGCTAGCTATGTGACCTGCACAGGTAAATCTGTTTTGGCCTTGGCTTCCTTATTTGTAAAATGGGAGTGAGCGCAATCTTTTACATACCTTAGGATATTGTTGTATGAAACGAATAGCACATAATGCACTTAAATAAAACCTGGTAAAAAGTAAAACCTATATTCATATTAGCTAATATGAGGGGTCGCTTCACTCTTTTTCTTCATTTTCTCTTAAATTGAATCATCGTATAGAATTTAGTAGTTCATTAAAAAAATTTTTTTATTGGAGTATAGCTGATTTTCAGTGTTTAGTTTCTGCTGTATAGCACAGTGAATGAGTTATACATATACATATAACCACTCTTTTTAAGATTCTTTTCCCATATAAGTCATTACAGAGTACTGAGTAGAACTCCCAGTAATATATAGTAGGTCCTTATTAGCTATCTATTTTATACATTAGCAGTGTCTTTTTTCACCACTTAATCTATCATAAGCATCATTCTAGATCCAGATTCAAACATATGTAGAGATTGTTATAAATTTTTAACAGCCGCATACTCCTATTTAATATTTGTTTGTTTGAACATTACATTACATTCTTACATATGGATGTTTCTAAGTTTTTACTCTTACAAGGGAAGCAGTAATAAAGACTTTTGAACATGTATCCTTTTGCATTTTTGCTTTTGTTTCTGAAAGATTCTTAAAAGTGAGAATTCTGGATCGGAAGTCATGCGACTTTAAGATGGTAATAGATGTCCCAAAATATCATAGCAATTTGTACTCCTACCAGAAATATATGAGTGCTCATTTCCCCATGTGCTTACCAGCAGTGGATATTATCAATCTTTAATTTTTTTTCCAGTCCACCAGGCAAAAAATAGAATCTCATTGTCCTTTCAGAAGACATTTCTCTGACTGCTGTTGAGATTGGGTGCATTGAAAGTTCTGAGCTAGAGGGTTAAATAGTAAGATTCCTACTTTGGAAGCTCACTGGGGCTGCAATATGGAGAACAGGTTAGAATGAGAGTGGGGAAGGCTGATCTGGAACGAGGGAGAATGGTCAGGAGACTGTTTCTCTTCTCCTACCTTTACCTGTTACCTTAATAATAACCTCCACTCCCAGATGTCATCCCCTAACCCTTGATCTTTGTCCTGGGCTCAAGCATCACCTTTCTTTTCCTGTCTTAGATGTTACTCTGTGGGTGTCAGTTGTAGAGGCCGCCCAAACTCCGGATGTTCAGAGTAAGTTCCTATATCCTGTGCCCCCTTTCTAGCAAACCAATTCTTTCTTTTCTTTTAAGAAAGCTTGTCTGCACTGGGTCTTTGTTGTGGCTCATGGCTTTCTTCATTGTGGCTCGTGGACCTTCTCTAGTTGCGCGTATGGGGGATTCTCTCGTGTTGGCTCATGGGCTCAGGGATTAGGGCACTCAGGCTCTCTAGATGAAGTGCACAGGCTTAGTGGCCTCCACCATGTGGGATCTTAGTTCCCTGACCAGAGATCAAACCCATATCCCCTGCACTGGAAGGAAGATTCCTTACCACTGCACCACCAGGGCAGTCCCTCTCCTATGTTCTTGACTTAGTTAATGGCCTCACTATCCCCTGAATTCACTCTAGGACTAGATTTAGCTAGACTTTCCTGAATTACAGAACTTGGAGTCACTTTGCAGTCCTTGTCCTTTCCCTCCCACAGCCAATCCATCCCTAAATCCTATGATTTACCTCCGGCTTGATCATTTCATCCTCCCTGCCTGCCATTCTTTCTGGAGCTGTCATTGGCTTACATTTCATCATCTTTTTCTTAATTATTGGATAACTCCATGGGTTCCCAGCCTGATCATATTCCCTTGTCTTTTCTCTGTTTGGAATTTTCTTCCATCATTCACCCCTAAATTGGGAAGGGAGACTTTCTTCTAAGCTCAGCTGAGTGTTTCTTTTCCTGTGAAGCCCTCTGTTTTTCACACTCTGATTCCAGACAGAACTTATAATTCCTTCGTGCACCTCCTGTGTGCCCCACATTCTTAGGTTGCAAGACTTACCCCCATGACCAGCACTTGACTGCATGGTACTCTCTTTCTCCTTCAGATGTATGTGACATCTTTGAGAACATGGGCCATGACCTCCTCTTCCTTTTTACCCAGCACACTACTGGCAGAGGCAGCAGTTAACAGTTTGTTGAAACAAGGACGGTCCCCTGATTTAAACTTTTGCTGCTAAGAGTGATATTATTGTAAAATATCTCACCTTTAAAATTCTTCAAAATTTTAAATTGTAAAACATCACTTACTTCTTGTAGAAAATGTGGGGAACATAATGAAAAGTAGAAACCCAGAGTAGAAAAGAGTCATACATGTTCCTATTTATCATTTTATCTTGCCTTTCCACCTTTTAGTTTAAGAATTACTTAAGCATCTATAGTGGGATGTTCCCCTTCATCTCCACGTCTCCATTCCTAGAATCTTGAGAGTCTTAGACTAAGCTGAAGAGGAGGGAGCCTGCCGTAATGTCAATTATTACTTCAAAGGGAAGTGCAATATTTTAATATAATGAAAGTAAAAAATAATGCTAGCAGAGATTATCCTTCACAGTGTTTTGATAAGATGTAATATTTTTCACTGTGATGCCACAGGGTCTAGAGTTAAGTTCTCGTAGGAATGAAGCATTGGATTAAATGAATAGATCATGGGTGCTCATCTTGACTCCCTTCATTCAAAGTAGGCTTTATCTCTCATCACGTTTTTTTTTTTTTTTCCTTAACAGTAGACTTTCTCTGGTGAGATTCTACTTATCTGCTTTTTTTCATTTTAAGTGACCAACTAAAGCAATTAGAAAACGTATACTTGTTGTCTGCTTTATAATAGGGCTTGAGAAAAGACAAGGGAAATGAGACATATCTCATTCCACCAAATCTCTATATCATTAGACCCAGAAACAAACAAACAAAACAGTTGAATTTCCTTTGGGATTTCTGGTCAGCTATGACAGTAAATTTATCTTGTAACTGACATTTCTCCTTCTTTCACAATGAGAAATGTGATTGCAATTTCCACTTGTTTAATGTGCTGTCTTAATTTATATACTGAATCCCATGATGTTGGACATTTAATTGTTCCTTTTTTATATTATAGTAATTATATTCCATGATACCTCAGTTGATAAAGGATCTTCCTGCAATGCAGGAGACCCAGGTTTGATTCCTGGGTCAGGAAGATCTGCTGGAAAAAGGATAGGCTACCCACTCCCGTATTCTTGGGCTTCCCTTGTGGCTCAGCTGGTAAAGAATCTGCCTGAAATGCGGGAGACCTGGATTTGATCCCTGGGTTGGGAAGATCCCCTGGAGAAAGGAAAGGCTACCCACTCTAGTATTCTGGCCTGGAGAATTCCATGAACTATTCCATGGAGTTGCAAAGAGTTGCACCCAACTGAGCAACTTTCACATGAAACATTTTTCAGGATTTCAGCTTTATATCCTTAAGCCTGTTCTAGAATTACTGAATCAAAGGATAAGAACAGTTGGAGGTTCTTGTTACATACCGCTAATTATTTCTAAAAGAATTTTTTCAAATTTATACTCTCTTCTGTATCATATGAAAGTGGCCATTTTGGTCACATCTTTTCTAAGAATGAGTGTTGACAACTAAAAAAATAATCCCTGCCTAATGTGTTAGGTGATCAGCAGCTCTAGAATTTTTGCAGTGTCTCTTCACCTCTTCAGGAAACCTCTAGATAGACCAAGAGTTCATCTATCACTATAAAGGTTTTAACTGGGCTAAAAGTCTGTTTCAGATTAGTTTAAATGTTTTGATAATCCTATAATTCTTGGCCACCCTGAACATTATTCCCATTTACAAGGTGCACAGTTGTGCTTCAAAAATGGGTAGTTATAAATAATGTGGGCTGTGTCATCTTTGTGTAGGAGGAATGACTCCGTGTAAGAGAGATGGCAGCTGGAGGCCCCAGGGAGAAAAGAAAGGAAAGAAGATGTTTGATTAGGGTAAGTTGGGTAATCTGGGGGAAAATGAGCTCACTGAAATTGCTAACTATAAATCATAGTTCTATGACCAAAGGACTGTTACAGAGTATAACTAAGGGCTTGCTTTTCTTTTTTCAGGTTAAAATAATATTGCAGACATAATTCTCTAGGTAAAGGCAGGAGATATGAAAGGAGGGAATGACACAGCAAAAACCTTGGCAGTCTGGACTACCTTCAAATTAGTATGCACTGAACAGGCTTCCTTCAAGCCTGTTCAAGCAGTAAAGAATCTGCCTGCCAATGCAGAAGACACAGAGGACAGGTTCAGTTCCTGGGTCAGGAAGATCCCCTGGGGGAGGCAATGGCAACCCACTCCAGTATTCTTGCCTGGGAAATCCCATGGGCAGAGGAGCCTAGCAGGCTACAGTCCATAGAATCACAAAGAGTTGGACATTACTGAGCACACACGCATGCTGAACACTCATTGTGACCCACTAAATTTCTTTGTCTTTCATGACATTTGGTGGGTTCTCTCGCTGTCTGCCTTTTGCATTGTATACAATGCAAAATGCAAAGGCTGACTTTCCTATCACTGTTTGGAAAATCATTTCAAAGCCCCCAGAGTAGGAATTTGCTATTTGCGGCAAATGCTTCGCAAATAATTTCTAGCACTTCACAGATATTTTCACACCAATCACTGTGTATTTTTGTTGCTGTTCTTTGATAGGAAAGTTGGCCTGATGAGATGAGATTCTGCTCCTCTACCTTACTCATTTTCAGCACTAACTAAAGCAATTGACAAGTGTGTATTGTTGTCTACTTTGTGCCAGGCCGTGAAAAGAACCATGAAGGCTGGCTTGGCAAATCTCATCCCATCAGATCCTTCAGTTTAGAAAAGAAGCTCAAGTTGATTAGTAACTAAATGAAGTACTGCTTTCAAATAGGTTACATTCAGGTTTTGTAGAGAAACTTGTTGCACCAATAATGGAATTCATTCAGTGTGTGATGGGTAGGTACCAAATGTTGGGGTACAACATTATGAATGCAGACCAAGATTAATAAATTATTCTCATTTGAACTTCACCAAAACCCTGTCTAGTATTATAGTCCTCATCTTCACCTAAAGATACTGAAACTCAGGACTCCCCTGGTGGTCCAGCGGTTAAGACTTCACCTCCCAATGCAGGAGCTGTGAGCTCCATCCCTGGTCAGGAAGCTAGGATCCCACATGCCTCAGGGTCAAAGAACCAAAACATAAAAACAGAAGCAATATTATAACAAATTTGATAAAAACTTTAAAATGGTCCATATTAAAAAGAAAAAAAAGACAAAATTGAGGCTCAGAAATTTTAAATGAGTATCTTGTCAAGCAGAACCCCATGAGTAAGGGCATAAATGGCAATCCACTGCAATATTCTTGCCTGGAAAATGCTATGGACAGTGGAGACTGGTGGGCTACAGCTCATTGGGGTCACAAAAAGTCAAACACAACAGAGTGAGCACACAAACATCGTTTATGACTCAGTGAGGAGGTTTGCTTGCTTGGATTAGAGGATTCTACAAAGTGATTTGGAGAGAATATGATTTTGGAGGTAGAGTAGAACCTTTGGAACTAATTAGATGTCCTTGTTTTTTTTTTTGAAAAGTTTTAAACAGGAATATGAGTATTAAAAATGATGCCTGTTATAGGTATATTGGTTGAATTGGAATGGGGAGAGATAGATTTATAAACGTTGACTAAATAATGTTGTGATAGCCAATGTTTGGGGCTTCCATGGTGGCTCAGGGGTAAAGAATTGCCTACTGATGCAGGAGACTCGGATTCAATCCCTGGGTTGGGAAGATCCCCTGGAGAAGGAAATGGGAATGCATTCCAGAATTCTTGCCTGGGAAATCCCTTGGACAGAGAAGCCTGGTAGGCCACAGTCCATGGGGTCGTAAAACAGTTGGACATGACTGAGCATCTGGTCCCATCACGTCATAGGAAATAGATGGGGAAACAGTGGAAACAGTGGCAAACTATTTTTTCGGCTCCAAAATCACTGCAGATGGTGATTGCAGCCATGAAATTAAAAGGCGCTTACTCCTTGGAAGGAAAGTTATGACCAACCTAGATAGCATATTCAAAAGCAGAGACATTACTTTGCCAACAAAGGTCCATCTAGTCAAGGCTATGGTTTTTCCAGTGGTCATGTATGGATGTGAGAGTTGGACTGTGAAGAAAGCGGAGCACCAAAGAATTGACGCTTTTGAACTGTGGTGTTGGAGAAGACTCTTGAGAGTCCCTTGGACTGCAAGGAGATCCAACCAGTCCATTCTGAAGGAGATCAGTCCTAGGTGTTCTTTGGAAGGACTGATGCTGAAGCTGAAACTCCAGTACTTTGGCCACCTGATGAGAAGAGCTGACTCATTGGAAAAGACTCTGATGCTGGGAAAGATTGAGGGCAGGAGGAGAAGGGGATGACAGAAGATGAGATGGCTGGATGGCATCACCGACTCGATAGACGTGGGTCTGAGTGAACTCCGGGAATTGGTGATGGACAGGGAGGCCTGGCGTGCTGCAATTCATGAGGTCACAAAGAGTCGGACACGACTGAGCAACTGAACTGACTGAACTGAACTGACTGAGCAACTAAACAACATCTCCAGCCAATGTATGATATACTGGACTTAAATGTGAATGGAAGAATGGAGAGGAGAAGACCCCAATAAAGGAAATATCAAAAGAAAAATGTGGAAGTCTTAGTAATGAAATGGACATGATCACTGATAAAGCAAGGAAGAATAAAAGATGATTTGGTTTTGAAGCTGGCAGCAAGGGGATTGGCAATTCAGTTGACACAGAATTGGCTCCTTGAATTCACAGGCAACCAGGCAATTCTCTGAAAGCATTTCTGGTGCTGGAGGAACACAGAGGCCAAGGCTGGTTGCAAAGCAGTTTTTCTGGCTTGTGTATAGTCACTAAGTTGATTTGATGAGTTCAGTTCAGTTCAGTCATTCAGTTGTGTCTGACTCTTTGCAACCCCATGAACTGCAGCACGCCAGGCCTCCCTGTCCTTCACCAACTCCTGGAGTCTACTCAAACTTATGTCCATTGAGTCGGTGATGCCATCCAGCCATCTCATCCTCTGTTGTCTCCTTCTCATCCTGCCCTCAATCTTTCCCGGCATCAGTGTCTTTTCCAATGAGTCAGCTCTTCATATCAGGTGGCCAAAGTATTGGAGTTTCAGCTTTAGCATCATTCCTTCCAAAGAACACCCAGGACTGATCTCCTTTAGGATGGACTGGTTGGATCTCCTTGCAGTCCAAGGGGCTCTCAAGAGTCTTCAAACAACAGTTCAAAAGCATCAATTCTTTGGTGCTCAGCTTTCTTTATAGTCCAACTCTCACAATGAGAAAAGCTATCAAATAAAAGACAGAGAGGAGGAACTATTATTATCATTATGAATTTTATTAAAATAGTATTTCCACTGTTGATGGGTGGGGTTCTCTGTTATAAGAACAATAATACTAACTACTTTATCCAGATTTCTGCCTTGCTTGGAGATGACATTTCTTCAAGCCACCACATGGGACAGATAGAGACTATAATTTTTTAATAACAAGACTTTTATTTGTGAAGATTCATAAAGTTCAGTCTCCTTGAAGAAAAATATATTATGACAACTTGTATTTCTCTTGCTTCGGCTGACTAGCCTAGCTTCTGAATGCACCATTAGAACTGCATGACTGCTATTTTAGTAATGTGGGCATTTGAACAAGTCACTAATAACAGAGGCCTTTGAATATAAGGATATCCTGAGAAGATTTCAGTATAATTAGTAGCTCATAGAATAATTATGTTGTTGTGTTCTGGAGTTTTCCTCATTTCAATAATGGTTAATATTTTATAAGGGGAATATTATATAACCATATTTAGAATGGTTTGGACTTCCCTGTAGCTCAGATGATAAAGAATCTCCCTGTACTGCAGATCTGCATGGCAGATCAAGACCTGGGTTCAATCTCTGGGTCAGGAAGATCCCCTAGAGAAGGAAATGGCAGCCCACTCCAGTACTCTTGCCTGGAGAATGGACAGAAGAGCCTGGCAAGCTATAGTCCATGGGGTCACAAAGAGTCAGACACAGCTGAGTGACAAACACACACACATATTTAGAATAATTATATTCTCATGTTAGAGTTTTTCTCATTTCAATAGTGAGAAATTATAAGGGTAATGTTCTAAAACCGTATTTCACAGCTTTTGGTGAATAATAGTGAGGAGGCTACATTAGGTGTCTTTCATGGACACAGAAGACCAGAATTATTAATGATTATATTTATTTACTTATTTTTGGCTGTGCAGCATCTTCGTTGCTGCACGTGGGCTTTCTTTCGTTGTGGTGAGTGGGGGCTACTTTCTCGTTTCAGTGCGTGGCCTTCTCATTTTGGTGGTTTCTCTTGTTGCCTGTCACGGGCTTTAGGGTACTTGGGCTTCAGTATTTTCAGAAGGTGGGCTCTGGAGTTGTGGCTCCCAAGCTCTGGAGCAACGGCTCAATAGTTCTGGCTTAGGTGCTCCATGGCATGTGGGATCTTCCTGGATCAGGGACCGAACCCAGGTCTCCTGCATTGGCAGGTGGGTGTTTTTTACTTTTTGAGCCACCAGGGAAGCCCCAGATTGGGATTTTTAAATGGCTTTTTAAAAGTCATTTATCTGAGTCTCTTGAGAGAGGCAACAAAGCAAAATGGTAATAGGAATTTTTAAGTCCTTTTGTTCCACATCTTTGTTGAGTGCCTGAAACCTTGAGCTGATATAGACAGTTCCTGATTTAACGATGGTTTGACTTAGGACTTTTTGACTTTGCAGAGTGAAAATGATACGGATTCAGTGGCTACCATACCTCAAACTTTTTGGCTCTTTTCCCAGACTGAACATAAGCAGGAGGACACATTGCCATGAGGCTGCACATCATCAGTGAGCCACAGCTCCCAGTCAGGTGTGTGGTCTCAAGGGTGAATGGCCAGCACCCTTTTATAAAGGCACATTTTTGTTAGGTGATGCTGCCTCAGTGTAGGCTAACGTTAAGTATTCTAAGCACATTTCAGGTTGGCTTGGCGAAGCTATGACGTCTGGTAGCTTTGTTGTTGTTGCTGTCTGGTCGCTCAGTCGTGTCTGACTCTTTGCTGCTCCGTGGACTGCAGCGCTCCAGGCTTCCCTTTCCTTCACTGTCTCCTGGAGCTTGCGCAAACTCGTGTCCATTGAGTTGGAGATGCCATCCAACCATCTCATCCTGTGTCACCCCCTTCTCCTCCCACCTTCAGTCTTTCCCAGAGTTAGGATCTGTTCCAGTAAATCAGCTCTTTGCATCAGGTGGCCAAAGTGTTGGAATTTTAGCTTCAGCATCAGTCCTTCCGCTGAATATTCAGGACTGATTTCCTTTAGGATTCACTGGTGTCCTCTCCTTGCGGTCCAAGGGACTCTTTTGGTAGTTTAGGTGTTTTAAATGCAGTTACAACTTAGTGAACTTTTTAACTTAGGGTGGCGTATTGTGACCCCATCGTAAGTGGGGGAAGATCTATAGCTGTAATCAGTGGCTTTCAGATGCAGACTCTGATCTGAAATGAAAAAGAAGAAAAAATATGGAATGTGACTAGTGACCTTCCAGTGTCTGGGGCCAAAGAGAAGCAGAGATCTCCTTCTTCTTCTTCGTCCACATACTCCTCCTCGTCCCTCCAATCAGCTGGCTCCTGTGTTCCCCTGACTTTATTAGATTGTCTATATGGACGTCCTACTTTGGAAATTATTATATATTGTGTTCTAAAAATATATGCCAGATTTTTCACAGCAAGTTGATAAGTATTACCTGAAAAGCTACTGTATGCCCTGTGCTAGTTCCTGTGTAAGACAGCTCCTCTGTGTTAACTGAGTCTGGCTCTTTGTCTCTATGGAGGCCCTGATAGAATGCTACCTAACACTCCCAGTAAGGTGCTATTTGGTTTGGGATTTGGGCAATGCTGGGACAAGAGCTCCTTAGTGAGTTTGTATCATAGGTTACTGAGACTGCTCAATACCAGATTCTTTTCAGTGACTATGAGCCTTCCCTAATATACATATCTATATATAGGTATCTGTATATAGAGTCGGACATGGTATATGGAGTCGGACATGTATGATATTATATATATTTATATATAAATATATGATGGTATTTTATAAGTGATATTTATTTGTTTATTTATATGCTTCCCAGGTGGCTCAGTGGTAAAGAATGATGATGATGATGATGATGATGCTTAGTCACTTCAATTGTGTCTGACTTGTTGCGACCCTATGGATAGAGTCTCCCAGGCTCCTCTGTTCGTGGGATTCTCCATGAATACTGGAGTGGGTTGCCATGCCCTTTTCCAGGGGATCTTCCCAACCCCAGGGTTGAACCCATGTCTCTTCCATCTCCTGCATTGGCAATCCACCTGGCAATGCTGGAAGAGACAGGAGATACAGGTTCAATCCCTGTGTCAGGAAGNTGATATTATATATATTTATATATAAATATATGATGGTATTTTATAAGTGATATTTATTTGTTTATTTATATGCTTCCCAGGTGGCTCAGTGGTAAAGAATGATGATGATGATGATGATGATGCTTAGTCACTTCAATTGTGTCTGACTTGTTGCGACCCTATGGATAGAGTCTCCCAGGCTCCTCTGTTCGTGGGATTCTCCATGAATACTGGAGTGGGTTGCCATGCCCTTTTCCAGGGGATCTTCCCAACCCCAGGGTTGAACCCATGTCTCTTCCATCTCCTGCATTGGCAATCCACCTGGCAATGCTGGAAGAGACAGGAGATACAGGTTCAATCCCTGTGTCAGGAAGATCCCCTGGAGTAGAAAATGGCACCTCACTCCAGTGTTCTTGCCTGGAAAAACCCAGGTTGCCTGGAAAATTCCATGGACAGAGGACCCATGTCTCTTCCATCTCCTGCATTGGCAATCCACCTGGCAATGCTGGAAGAGACAGGAGATACAGGTTCAATCCCTGTGTCAGGAAGATCCCCTGGAGTAGAAAATGGCACCTCACTCCAGTGTTCTTGCCTGGAAAAGCCCAGGTTGCCTGGAAAATTCCATGGACAGAGGAGCCTGACTGGCTACAGTCTGTGGGGTCTCAAAGAGTTGGTCATGACTGAATGACTGAGCATACACATTTATTTATAATATATAGGCAGTCACGCTGACAACTGACCTGAACTGAACTGATATATAAAATATCATATATATTTCATGCTATAAATATATCTACCAGAGGCTACTATTAAAAATAGAGACAGGANGTGAGGAGGCTACATTAGGTGTCTTTCATGGACACAGAAGACCAGAATTATTAATGATTATATTTATTTACTTATTTTTGGCTGTGCAGCATCTTCGTTGCTGCACGTGGGCTTTCTTTCGTTGTGGTGAGTGGGGGCTACTTTCTCGTTTCAGTGCGTGGCCTTCTCATTTTGGTGGTTTCTCTTGTTGCCTGTCACGGGCTTTAGGGTACTTGGGCTTCAGTATTTTCAGAAGGTGGGCTCTGGAGTTGTGGCTCCCAAGCTCTGGAGCAACGGCTCAATAGTTCTGGCTTAGGTGCTCCATGGCATGTGGGATCTTCCTGGATCAGGGACCGAACCCAGGTCTCCTGCATTGGCAGGTGGGTGTTTTTTACTTTTTGAGCCACCAGGGAAGCCCCAGATTGGGATTTTTAAATGGCTTTTTAAAAGTCATTTATCTGAGTCTCTTGAGAGAGGCAACAAAGCAAAATGGTAATAGGAATTTTTAAGTCCTTTTGTTCCACATCTTTGTTGAGTGCCTGAAACCTTGAGCTGATATAGACAGTTCCTGATTTAACGATGGTTTGACTTAGGACTTTTTGACTTTGCAGAGTGAAAATGATACGGATTCAGTGGCTACCATACCTCAAACTTTTTGGCTCTTTTCCCAGACTGAACATAAGCAGGAGGACACATTGCCATGAGGCTGCACATCATCAGTGAGCCACAGCTCCCAGTCAGGTGTGTGGTCTCAAGGGTGAATGGCCAGCACCCTTTTATAAAGGCACATTTTTGTTAGGTGATGCTGCCTCAGTGTAGGCTAACGTTAAGTATTCTAAGCACATTTCAGGTTGGCTTGGCGAAGCTATGACGTCTGGTAGCTTTGTTGTTGTTGCTGTCTGGTCGCTCAGTCGTGTCTGACTCTTTGCTGCTCCATGGACTGCAGCGCTCCAGGCTTCCCTTTCCTTCACTGTCTCCTGGAGCTTGCGCAAACTCGTGTCCATTGAGTTGGAGATGCCATCCAACCATCTCATCCTGTGTCACCCCCTTCTCCTCCCACCTTCAGTCTTTCCCAGAGTTAGGATCTGTTCCAGTAAATCNCTGCTCCATGGACTGCAGCGCTCCAGGCTTCCCTTTCCTTCACTGTCTCCTGGAGCTTGCGCAAACTCGTGTCCATTGAGTTGGAGATGCCATCCAACCATCTCATCCTGTGTCACCCCCTTCTCCTCCCACCTTCAGTCTTTCCCAGAGTTAGGATCTGTTCCAGTAAATCGGCTCTTTGCATCAGGTGGCCAAAGTGTTGGAGTTTCAGCTTCAGCATCAGTCCTTCCGCTGAATATTCAGGACTGATTTCCTTTAGGATTCACTGGTGTCCTCTCCTTGCGGTCCAAGGGACTCTTTTGGTAGTTTAGGTGTTTTAAATGCAGTTACAACTTAGTGAACTTTTTAACTTAGGGTGGCGTATTGTGACCCCATCGTAAGTGGGGGAAGATCTATAGCTGTAATCAGTGGCTTTCAGATGCAGACTCTGATCTGAAATGAAAAAGAAGAAAAAATATGGAATGTGACTAGTGACCTTCCAGTGTCTGGGGCCAAAGAGAAGCAGAGATCTCTTTCTTCTTCTTCGTCCACATACTCCTCCTCGTCCCTCCAATCAGCTGGCTCCTGTGTTCCCCTGACTTTATTAGATTGTCTATATGGACTTCCTACTTTGGAAATTATTATATATTGTGTTCTAAAAATATATGCCAGATTTTTCACAGCAAGTTGATAAGTATTACCTGAAAAGCTACTGTATGCCCTGTGCTAGTTCCTGTGTAAGACAGCTCCTCTGTGTTAACTGAGTCTGGCTCTTTGTCTCTATGGAGGCCCTGATAGAATGCTACCTAACACTCCCAGTAAGGTGCTATTTGGTTTGGGATTTGGGCAATGCTGGGACAAGAGCTCCTTAGTGAGTTTGTATCATAGGTTACTGAGACTGCTCAATACCAGATTCTTTTCAGTGACTATGAGCCTTCCCTAATATACATATCTATATATAGGTATCTGTATATAGAGTCGGACATGGTATATGGAGTCGGACATGTATGATATTATATATATTTATATATAAATATATGATGGTATTTTATAAGTGATATTTATTTGTTTATTTATATGCTTCCCAGGTGGCTCAGTGGTAAAGAATGATGATGATGATGATGATGATGATGCTCAGTCACTTCAATTGTGTCTGACTTGTTGCGACCCTATGGATATAGTCTCCCAGGCTCCTCTGTTCGTGGGATTCTCCATGAATACTGGAGTGGGTTGCCAGGCCCTTTTCCAGGGGATCTTCCCAACCCGGGGTTGAACCCACGTCTCTTCTGTCTCCTGCATCGGCAATCCACCTGGCAATGCTGGAAGAGACAGGAGATACAGGTTCAATCCCTGTGTCAGGAAGATCCCCTGGAGTAGAAAATGGCACCTCACTCCAGCGTTCTTTTCCAGGGGATCTTCCCAACCCGGGGTTGAACCCACGTCTCTTCTGTCTCCTGCATCGGCAATCCACCTGGCAATGCTGGAAGAGACAGGAGATACAGGTTCAATCCCTGTGTCAGGAAGATCCCCTGGAGTAGAAAATGGCACCTCACTCCAGCGTTCTTGCCTGGAAAAACCCAGGTTGCCTGGAAAATTCCATGGACAGAGGAGCCTGACTGGCTACAGTCTATGGGGTCACAAAGAGTTGGTCATGACTGAATGACTGAGCATACACATTTATTTATAATATATAGGCAGTCACGCTGAGCAACTGACCTGAACTGAACTGATACATAAAATATCATATATATTTCATGCTATAAATATATCTACCAGAGGCTACTATTAAAAATAGAGACAGGATGTAGTGAAGCAGTGAAAAGAGACCACGAACAGAGGATGTCTATTCTTGAATTTCCCTAACCTGCTGGGAGGCTTTGTCCCGGTGTACCTTGGTCTCTCCATCTGTAAAATGAATGGTTGGGCCAGGGACTGCTTGTAATTCCTGCCCTTCGCCCTAGCTCTGGCAGGAAGAAAAAAGAAAGATAGTGCTAAGTTGTGTCCAACTCTTGGGATCCCATGAACTGTAGCCTGCCAGGTTCCTATGTCCATGGGATTCTCCAGGCAAGAATATTGGAGTGGATTGCCATTCCCTTCTCCAGGGAAACTTCCTGACCCAGGAACTGAACCTAGGTCTCCCACTTTGCAGGCAGATGCTTTACTGACTGAGCTACACAGGAAGTGCTGGCATTCTGTTATCAAATCTTCTATAACTTTCATTAGGAAAAAGTGGTACTTTCTATACTCTCAGAATGCAGTAAATTGATGTAGAGTGTATTAAGGTGATAGTAGTAGTAAACGATACTTTGCTTGCCATTCAAAAACCCACCCTTTTCCTTTATTGGAAAATAAATCTACTTGAATGGATTATTTGCGTGAAGTTACTCTCATGTCTCTTTTAACTTGGGTGTTTTGTGGATGTAAAATAAGTCTAACTTTTTTCAAAAGAGATAAAGTCTCAGTGTTTAATCAGACCATTTTACTGCTATCCAGGGGCAGTATATTTTCATTTCATGGAAAATGATTTTTTCAGTAGACTAATATGGGCCCGTCATATTTCCATGGTGGACCTGGGGAACAAGATTGGTATGTAGAGGTGAAAAAATACAGAGAAAAGAGAACTAGGTAGAACAAAATGGGCCCTATTAAGTCTGTGTTTCCTTTAGAGAGGAAAAAAGGCACAGCTGCGCCTGTGAATCTAAAATAAATAAAGGTTTGTTGTTTAATTATTCAGTTACATGCTCCCTGTTAGTCATGAAAGTGAGAGGGAATTGAAGAGTCTATTTAAATTAAACTGTCACAGGGCATTTTTCTGGGCTTTAGCTGCTTCTCTGACTTGTCCTGGGATGTTCACTTTCTGGTTTGGCATCAACCCTGTGATGATGGTCATGTTGCCCTTGACAGCTGGTGAACTTAAGAGGTGGGAAGGTGGTGGGGTGCCAGGCAGGAGGAGGACCTGGGACACCTGCACTCACGTTCCCATTCAATCAGGGGCACACATGCCCTCTGAGAAGGCAAATGCTTGCCTGGCCCTGTGATCTAATGTACCCTGTAATTTCTAGGGCAAAATCATCATTTCTTTGGTTACTTTTGAGACTTGTTCTTTTGAACCAAAGTTGGACTCTTCCCCAAGATTTCCTACCCAGAGTTGAAAGCTCCCTCTGATCTTTCCCCAGTTCACTGCAAGCTTTTATTCCCTTGCCAGGGCTCTATAGCTGTCAGTTACAGGACCCGGGTGCGATTTTGCCAGCAGCTGAATCTGGTCCCTTGATAGCGACCAAAGGCGGTGGCTTCCAACAGAGGCTGCTCTGGCCTTCGGCTCGCTGTGTGGTCAGACTACTAACTGGTGCCTCTGACGCTTGTCAGACACTTAGGGATGAAGATATTTTAGTTTAAGATTCCGTTTTCTACCCCTCCTGTGAGTTTGAAGTTTGCACATGTATGGTTCTAAAGGGGAATGAGTAGGTTGCCTGAGGTCACAGTTCTTCTCTGGGTCTCATTTTCCTCATCTGATAAAGAAGAGAGAGTTGTCTTTTCCAGTTTGGATTCCTTTTATTATTATCACTTATATGTGGGATCTAGAAAAGTGGTACAGATGAACTTACTTGCGAAGCAGAAATAGAGACACGAATATGGAGAACACATACATAGATACCAGTCCCTGTACGAGGGAAAGGGGGTGTGAATTGGGAGGCTGGGATTGACACATATACCCTGTTATGTATGAATAGATAACTGATGAGAACCAACTGTGCAGCACAGGGCAGCCTACTCAGTGCTCTGTGGTGACTAGATGGGAAGGAAATCCAAAAAGGAAGGGCTGCATATCCTTCCCACTGAGGTCACCCGAGAGCACTGAGGTCACCCCGGAGCACTGAGGAGGGTTCCCTGTGCTCTGCTGCTGCTGCTTAGTTGCTCAGTCATGTCCGATTCTGTGTGACCCTATAGACAGTAGCCCGCCAGGCTCCTCTGTCCATGGGATTCTCCAGGCAAGAATACTGGAGTGGGTTGCCATGGCCTCCTCCAGGGGATCTTCCTGACCCAGGGATCAAACCCAGGTCTCCCTCATTGCAGGCAGATTCTTTACCATCTGAGTCACCAGGGAAGCCCAAGAATACTGNGACTTAGCATGCATGCACCATCAGGATTATTTTGAGGAGTAAATGGAAGAATCTCTGTGAAAGCACTAGGCACATAGTAGATGTTCAACGCCTATGATTTCTTCCAAAGTGTATTATTTGTTAGGAATTGGGTAATAATTTACTGGGAACAGGATGGGAAGCCCAAGGACTTGCAAGGCACGGGTGTGGAAACAGTAATGAGAAGAACATGATCTTTCCCTCGACAACATGATCTTTCCCATTCAGGAATCTCATATCTCCTGCTGCTGCTGCTGCTAAGTTGCTTCAATCGTGTCCGACTCTGTGCGACCCTCCTACGACATCTTAAATGCTCTACTCCAGACCTCATAGCAGAAAGAAACCAAGGCCATATGATCAAACTCACCAAAGACAAATGTAAAATTCTACAGTAAATTTGTGTTCAGAAATCTGTGCTTGCTTGCTAAACTGCCTGAGTCATGTCCAACTCTGTGTGACTCCATGGACTCTAAAACTCACCAGGCTCCTCAGTCCATGGGATTCTTCAGACAAGAATACTGGAGTGGCTTGCCATGCCCTCCTCCAGAGGATCTTCTCTACCCAGGGAGCGAACCAGTATCTCTTGTTACTCCTGCATTGGCAGGCAGGTTCTTTACCACTAGCACCAGCTGGGAAGATTAAAGATAAAATTTAACCAAGCATATGGGCTTCCCTGGTTGCTCAGATGGTAAAGAATCTGCCTGCAATGCAGGAGGTCCAAGTTCAGTCCCTGGGTTGGGAAGATTCCCTAGAGAAGGGAATGGAAGCCTACTCCAGTATTCTTGCCTGGAGAATTCCATGGAACTGCAAAGAGTTGGAAATAACCGAGCAACTAATACTTTCAACTGAGCTGAAAACAATTTGATCAACAGCACTTTGGTTGACATGATGGTGTGGTTGAAACTGATAATCCCTAGTCATGGATTTTTGAAGTGTTGGGCATTTCGGTGCTTAATTTGCAGCCAATTAATCTTACTCTGGCTTGATTTTTAAGGGATTGGAACAACCTCTTAGTTAGTATTTGAATTCTTTATGATTTTGCAATATGGAAATGCAAACTCATTATAGAAAAGTTAGAAAATAGAGAGAAGCAGAATAGCAGCAACAAACTCCATAATGTCACCATCCATATGTAACCGCTGTTATTACCTTGACTTTCATAATTCCAGTGCCTTTCCTCTGCATTGCATCATCTGACCAAGGAAGAGGGGCTACAAGGCAGGGAGCACTCCACTACCAGAAGCAGAAGTATGAAAACTTTTCAGAGGTATGTGTCATAGAAGGAACTATTGTATGGGTGGAAGGCTGAATTCTGTAATGTCTAAATTTTTTTCTACATTAGACTTCTAAGAAAGAATTACAATAAATGCCATTAGAATACACACTTGTGTATTGCTTATTTATATTGCATTTGTAGGATTCATCTGAAAGAGAATTTCTGGAAATTCCAGCTCTGATTTATAAGCCATTCTGTTGTTTTCTAAAGTATTGGCTCCAATGCCTGTATTTGATTTCTGTGCTTGAGTAAACCCACCCACATGCCAGACTGAACCCAAGTGCGTTTGACATTTTCCCTTTTGAACAGCATCCAGCATAATGTAGCTTACTGGAAAAAATCTACACAGTATGACTCAGCCAGTCATGCAAACCTTTTTTTTTTTTTTTCCCCCCGGTGGAATTTATTTTCTTTTTCTCAGAATGAAACTGGACCACATTATTTAAGGATAAACAAATCTGAAAGTTTTTCCAGCAACATCTTTCTATGCACTGGCTGCTGAAGATTAACTAAAAATTCTTGGTTAAGATCTTGCTTCCTACCTAAACATTTTATTGAAATAGAATTCAACTTTTCAGTTTCCCTAACTGAAAACAGAAAGCAAAGTCCCATTTCCCAAGAGGAGAGATGCATTCCTTTTCCTTAAGATGTCCCTAAATCATCTAACATAGTGTCATTCACATAGTATAAAGTTAACACACTGTAAATCAAACTATGTAAGTTATCACTGCTTCTAAAAAGTTGTGGATTATTCTGGATTATTCTTCCATCACCTTCATTCATTTTCTGATAAATTCCAGGAAGAATTCCCAAATGAGCCTATACATTATTAATCCTCACCACTGGAACTCTGTTATTTTTCAGAAGTTGTTTTTTTAATCTGTTGTTAGAATTTTCAGTGGCAATCTACTAGGTGAACTTGCACGTTTGAGAAGTTGTTTAGGTGGGAAAGTCTGATCACTAGACAAGCACTTTTGCAAGCTGTTTACTGATATCTGAAGGGTAACGGTATAAAAGGAAGGTCTGGCAGAACTAGAAAGCTTGACGTAGAAACAGAAAATGGGAGTGGAGAAAGAAGTAAGTGACAGAACATCTGATCAGTAAGTAACAGCAACAGTAGCTGAAAGTGTTGAGTGTTCACTTGTATGTGTTAGATTCCAGGTAAGGTGGCTTATATTCACTGGCTTGTGTAGCAGTCCTACAAATAAGCATTATCTCCACTTTACAAATGAATAAACTGAGGTTCAGAAGAGTAAAGGGTCTTATAACTGTTGGCAGAATGGAGATTTATGGGTTTGTCCCATGATAAAATTCACTTTCTTCCTGTTATGCCATATTATTTCAGATGTGGTGTAAATACAAGCAGAAAAAGATAAAGAATCAGAGGTGGAAAACAGCAAATATAAATAAAATGTATTTCTTTTTTATTTGAACAGATTTATTTGAACTTGTGCCTGAAATTTGTGGTCACACAAAAGGAATTGGGTTGAATAGGCAAAGTGGAGATGGGCTAGGACTGAAAAAGCACTTCCTGCCTTAGCGAATGACAAGGTGCTCGGGCTGAACTTGGCAGGGACCCCTCTGACTCTCTATGTCTAATTCCTGTAGCTGATCAGCTGTTTTCTTCCCTAAAATTCTCTAGAACGTGTTCATCTTGGATGGGGTCTTCAACACTGCCTACACATATGATGACATTGTGAGACTAACAAAATGGTACCTTTGTTAACAAAACGTCTGGCTTATAAGTAAAAAAAAGGATCCCTTTCCTCCCCTGGTCTGTCCCACAATACCTGGCCAGCAGACCACGGTGATTTTTAGCAACCACTTACCTCTTGGAAGAATGTTCTGTGCAGGGCCTTATGGTGTAGCCAGGGGTGTGTTCCTTTCCATCTCCATCATCTTCCTCGTGGTTCTAGTTGATTTCGGGTGACCTCCCTCGGCCTGCAGTGGCTTGGAGCAGGCCTCGGGCTCCCAGCCGGGGAGTGGGCTGAGGTCACAGCGGTGAAAGCACCAGATCCTAGCCACTAGACCCGTGGACAGTGACAAGGGCCCTGGCCCGAAAAGAATTCCCACAAAGGTGGAAAGTAGTGAAACAAGTAAAGTGTTTATTAAGAGGAGAAAAAGTACAGTATGTGTGGAAAGACACCCAGGCAGACTCAGAGTGCCTGAGTTGCACCCCTGCGGCAGTTTGAATTATGGGGTATTTCTAATGGGTCTTCCTGTAACCAATTGTTTTATTTGCTTGGTTCACAGTCCACATTTGGTAGATCTCAGGATCCTTCCATATGTGTGCACACATCTCTTAGCCAAGATGGATTTTACTGAAAAGGTGTATGGGTAGGGAACATCCCTTGACATGTCTCCCCTTTTGACCTCCAAGGAGGCTCTCTGGCGCATACGTGGTCGGGGAGGTCTTCTGACTTCGGGAGTAAGAAATGTGTGGTCTGGGCACAGCCCAACCTTCTTCCTTAATTGTCCTGCTATTCTTGCCTTGGAGTTTCAGTCCAGAGGGAATGAATGTCCAATCGCTTCACCCTGGGTGGCGGTGGGGGAGGGACCCATCTTCTCCTGCCTCATAGTCACGATCATTTCCTCCCTGCAGCGTTCTCCCTGCCTCCAGCCTTCCCTCCTTCAGTGCTAATTTGCTTTCTAAGTTACAGCTGTCATCATGTCACCCCACCAGCAACACTACCATATATCCTTTGTCTTCATTTTGAAGTCAAATTTTCTGGAATAGCAAACACACCATTCTTTACCTGACCCTGGCTTTTCTCCTTTATTCTCTTGCCTCTCCCCTCATGCAGTTCAAATGGATTAAACCATCTCATCTTTGATATCTTCGTGCCTTGAAAACCAAAAGCTGGTTCTTCGAGAAGGTAAATAAAATTGACACACCGTTAGCCAGACTCATCAAGAAACAAAGGGAGAAAAATCAAATCAATAAAATTAGAAATGAAAATGGAGAGATCACAACAGACAACACAGAAATACAAAGGATCATAAGAGACTATTATCAGCAACTATATGCCAATAAAATGGACAACTTGGAAGAAATGGACAAATTCTTAGAAAAGTACAACTTTCCAAAACTGAATGAGGAAGAAACAGAAAATCTTAACAGACCCATCACAAGCACGGAAGTTGAATACCCTTTTTAATCCTGGCCTTGGGCTCTTTGTGGCTTCCCCTGTGACTCAGCTGGTAAAGAATCCGCCTGCAATGCAGGAGAACTGGCTTCGATCCCTGGGTTGGGAAGATACCCTGGAGAAGGGAAAGGCTACCCACTCCAGTATTCTGGCCTGGAGAATTCCATGGACTGTAAGGTCCATGGGGTCTCAAAGAGTCGGACAGGACTGAGCGACTTTCACTTTCACACTTGGGCCCTTGATCTGGCAGATTCAGAGCTCAGCTCAAACGTTGTCTCTGGGAAACCTTTCTGACCCCATCAGCCTGAGCTCAGCGTCCCTCTGGCTCACATGGTTCCTTGGCTCGCTCCGCCCTGTAACGCTTAAGATACTGTGTTGTGATTGTCTGCCCTGACTTTCCTACAAGTCAGTCAACTTCTCCAGGAGAGGAGCAATATTTTATTCACTCTTTCAGTCCAGGCGTCTACTCAAGGCCTTGACTCAGCTGTCAACTGGTAGCATAATTTGCTGTTGGGTGCATGCAAAATCATTTTGTTAGCTGTTCCAGAAAATGTTAGCATAAGGATGGGGGAAGAAGAGTGAAAAGGTGACCAATTTCTGGCTTTAAGCTCTTCGGTGCTTCTGTGACAACTTCTCTGGAAGGTTCCTAATCCATGACCTTCCCCTTCTTTCTCATTCTGGAATGGAACTGGAATTCCAACTATTTTCTTACACCTGCTTGTCAGTGGTGTAAAGTGACTCTGGCGGAATGTATCAATTAAGCAAAGAGCAAGCCACTAGAAATAGCTCTGAAAGTGTTACTCCAAAAGGGTCTGCATTTGGCAAATGAAGGAAATCTGAACTGATCTTTTTTAACGTCTCTTAGGGCCATAAATCGATGGACATGAGTTTGGGTGAACTCCGGGAGTTGGTGATGGACAGGGAGGCCTGGCGTGCTGCAATTCATGGGGTTGCAAGGAGTTGGACATGACTGAGCGACTGAACTGAACTGAGGGCCGTGAAATCAGAGAATGTGGCTAGGGGATGGCCTGCAGGTGGGCTGCTGTTTACATTTAAAACACTGAATTTTGGAATTTTCAGACATTCCTTCTAGTGGAAGAGTTCTTGTCCACAGCAGAGTACTAGGTTTCTGCGGTGATGGTGATTCGTGTGGCTCTCCAGAGCCAGGAGTTATCTTTTTTTTTTGTTTATTTTTTTTTGGGGCCTTAGGAATAAGAACCTAAGTGAGGACAGTGCACTCAAGTCCCCCGTGAGCCCCACTTCATGTCTGAACCCCCAAGAAAATTCTCTCTCATCTTGTTTAAAACCTACCCTCTGTCTTTCTAAGGAAGGAAATCAGCAGCCATGAAATGGAAGGAAAGTAGTGGAATCTTTCTCATTCTTTAAAGACTATGTCAGTAGCATGACATATGGGCTGGTAATGCAGCATTAGCACCTGTTATGGGCAGGCAGGAGAGAAAGCATTTGTTCAGGCCTTTCTTTTTTCCTTCTTACATCATAACTTGCAGATTTTTTTTTTTTTAAACCATGTGTTTTTTTTCTCCTTAGAACAAGCTCAACCAACTTTCCCTGTAAAGGGCCTAAAAGTAAATATTTTAGGATTTGTTGGCTCTGTTGTAGCTACTCAACTGTGCTATCGTACTGCAAAAGCAGCCGTAGATAATATGTAAATGAACAGGCATAGTGTGTCCCAGTAAAACTGTATTTAGGGACCCTGAAATTTGAATTTCGTATAGTTTTTCTGTGTTGTGGAATATCCTTCTTTTATTTTTTTTCCTCAATCATTTAGAAATGTAAAAACCATCCTTACTCACAAACCATACAAAAACAGGTGGTGAGCCGGATGAGGCCTTTGGGCTCTAATTTGTTGATCCTTATACTAGAATGTCAACTGGGATGACAGGATCAGATCTATGTGTTCAGCTGGTGGGTCTGGAATTCAAATGCACGTATGAATCATCTGGGGATTCTGTTAAAATGCAGATTCTGTTGTTAGAGTCTGCGTTTCTAACCAGCTCCCAGGTGATAACTTTGGCAGCCAGGTTTGATCTGTGGACCACACCTCGAGTGACGAGGCTTTCAAAGATTCCAGGTTGGATCCATCCCTGGAAGAGAGCTTAGAGGAGAGCGCAGGTGCGGGGAGAGTGATGAACATCAGTTAGGAGACTTGGGGAGGTTGGCTCAGAGGCCTTTGTTGCTGGGAAGTGTGAGAGCTGGGAGAGAGGGAGGAGTTAAAGGTGACGCCAAAGTTTTATTGCTTAGTGGTGCCTGCAGCAGAGATCCCAGTACAGAGTAGTGTTAGAGAAGTTTTTGTTGAATAAATAGAAGAGGTGGGGGAAGAAAGCATGGAATTGGAAGGAGATAGGAGAAGGGAAGATAATAATCTCAATCCGGAGTAGTCTGAGTCGATTTTACGGAAACCCAGATAGCAAAAATGGGTAATGTTTTGAAGGCAGAATGCTGTGTGACACCTGCTGACCTTCAAATGGATTGCTCTCCATCAGCTTAGAGCTAGACTTGGGCCAGTAACACTCCTGACCAGGAAGAACGTCAACTGCACTGAACGCTTTTTTTTGTGTAACCAGTCAATTCTGAGGAGATCAGCCCTGGGATTTCTTTGGAGGGAATGAGGCTGAAGCTGAAACTCCAGTACTTTGGCCACCTCATGTGAAGAGTCGACTCATTGGAAAAGACTCTGATGCTGGGAGGGATTGGGGGCAGGAGGAGAAGGGGACGACAGAGGATGAGATGGCTGGATGGCATCACTGACTCGATGGACATGAGTCTGAGTGAACTCCGGGAGTTGGTGATGGACAGGGAGGCCTGGCATGCTGCANATGCTTTTGAACTGTGGTGTTGGAGAAGACTCTTTGAGAGTCTTTTGGACTGCAAGGAGATCCAACCAGTCCATTCTGAAGATTAGCCCTGGGTGTTCTTTGGAAGGAATGATGCTAAAGCTGAAACTCCAGTACTTTGGCCACCTCATACGAAGAGTTGACCCATTGGAAAAGACTCTGATGTTGGGAGGGATTGAGGGCAGGCGGAGAAGGGGACGACAGAGGATGAGATGGCTGGATGGCATCACTGACTCGATGGACATGAGTCTGAGTGAACTCCGGGAGTTGGTGATGGACAGGGAGGCCTGGCATGCTGCGATTCATGGGGTCGCAAAGAGTCGAACATGACTGAGTGACTGAACTGAACTGAACTGATAGCTGCCTTTGGCTTACATGGGATAGTTAAGTAGTTGTGACAGAGACGCTGTATGTCACATACATGTACATAGATGCTATAAGCCACAAAGCCTTAGCTATTTACTATCTGGCCTTTAATAGAAAAGACCCCTCATATAAACATCATTCATTCATTCAGCCATCCATTTATTTACTCGTTTATTGATTGATTCAACAAACAACATTTAATGAGTGCTCAGGATATACCCTGGTATTGGTTCCTCCATTGTTTAATTTAAGTTGGGTCCTTATTCAAATTGCCCTTTAGAGTTGTTCCGCGAGTTTAAATTCTTGTGTAATTCATGTGTGATCCATCATCAGACATGCTGTTTCTTCACATGTCAAGAAAATGTTCCTGATACAAACATTCATAGCTAAGCTTATCAGGGCTGAAGTTCAAGCAACATTTATATCAATGACTGAGGTGGAAAGTGAAAATGTAAGATTATAAATTAAGTAATGCAGCCAAGAAGGTTAGCTACAATGTAAATGAAAGACAACGAGGCCGATTGTACTATGTAAGTAAGAACTAGTTTGGCTACTTTCTTAATAGCTGGTTGGCTTAACTTCTCTCCTAAGGAAAGATGGCAGCAGAAGGGAATACGGCCCCATATACCAACCTCACGCCACTTCTGTGACTGTTGTTACCACCACTGCGTCTGCCATTTCAAAATACTAACACTTCTTATGACATTCTGCTATGGCACGTGACAGTAATCCTGTGTTATTTTGCTAGATCTGCTATAACAAATATCAGAGACCAGGTAGGTTAAATTGTTGTTATTCAGTCCCTAAGCTGTATTCGACTCTTTGTGACCCCGTGGACTGTAGCCCTCCAGGCTCCTCTGTCTGTGGAATTCTCCAAGCAAGAATACTGGAGGGGGTTGCCATTTCCTTCTCCAGGGCATCTTCCTGACTCAGGAATTGAACCCAGGTCTCCCACAGTGCAGGCAGATTCTTTATCATCTGAGCCACCAGGGAAGCCATGAAGTGAAGGAGGATCATAGCGTCCTCCATAGCATAGGTGCTATGATCTTAGTTTTTTGAATGTTGAGTTTTAAGCCAGATTTTCACTCTCCTCTCACCTTCATCAAACGGATCTTTAGTTCCTCTTAGAGTTTGGCCACCAGAGTAGTACCATTTGCATAACTGAGGTTATTGATTTTTTTCCCTGGAAATCTTGATTCCAGCTGGAGCTTTATCCAGCCCTGCCTATCATATGGTATACTTTGCATATGAGTTAAATAAGCAGGGTGACGATATACAGCCTTGATGTACTCCTTTCCCAATTTTGAACCAGCCCATTGTTCCAGTTCTAACTGTTGCTTCTTGATCTGCATACAGATTTCTCTGGTGACAGGTAAGGTGGTCTGATATTCCCATCTCTTTAAGAATGTGCCACAGTTTGTTGTGATCCACAAAGTCAAAAGGCTTTCATATAGTCAATGAAGCAGAAGTAGATGTTTTTCTGGAATTCCCTTGCTTTTTCTATAATCCACCAGATGCTGGAAATTTGATCTCTGGTTCCTCTCCCCTTTCTAAATCTAGCTTGTACATCTGGAAGTTCTTGGTTCATGTACTGCTGAAGCATAGCTTGAAGAATTTTGAACCTAACCTTGCTAGCATGTGAAATGAGTACAATTGTACAGCGGTTTGGACTTTCTTTGGCATTGCCTTTCTTTGGGATTGGGATGAAAACTAACCTTTTCTAATCCTGTGACCACTTATGAGCCTTCCAAATTTGCTTCATACTGAGTGTGGCACTTTAATATCATCATTGTTTAGGATTTGAAATAGCTCAGCTGGAATTCTATCACCTCCACTAGCTTTGTTCCTAGTAATGCTTCATAAGGCCCACCTAACTTCACACTCCAGGATGTCTGGCTCTAGGTGAGTGATCACACCATCGTGATTATCTGGGTCATGAAGATCTTTTTTGTATAGCTCTTCTGTATATTCTTGATACTTCTTCTTAATCTCAACTGCTTCTGTTAGGTCCTTGCCATTTCTGTCCTTTATTGTGCCCATTTTGCATGAAATGTTCCCTTGGTATCTCCAATTTTCTTGAAGACATCTCTAGTCTTTCCTTTCTATTGTTTTCCTCTATTTCTTTGCATTGTTCACTTAGGAGGCTTTCTTATCTCTCCTTGCTATTCTTTGGAACTCTGCATTCAGTTGGGTATATCTTCCCTTCTCCTTTGCCTGTAGCTTCTCTTCTTTTCTCAATTATTTGTAAGCCTTCCTCAGACAATCACTTTGCCTTCTTGCATTTCTTTTTCTTGGGGATGGTTTTTATCACTGCCTTCTGTACAGTGGTACGAACATCTGTTCATAGTTCTTCAGGCACTCTGTCTACCATATATAATCTCTTGAATCTATTTGTCACTTAGAGGGGGATGACAGAGGATGAGATGGTTGGATGGCATCACTGACTCAATGGACATGAGTTGGAGCAAGCTCTGGGAGTTGGTGCTGGACATGGAGGCCTGGCATACTACAGTCCATGGGGTCAGAGGGTCGGACATGACTGAGTGACTGAACTGACTGACTGACTCACTGTATAATCATAAGTGTTTAGGTCATACCTGAATGATCTAGTGGTTTTCCCTACTTTCTTCAAATTAAACCTGAATTTTGCACTCAGGAGCTCATGATCTGAGCCACAGTCAACTCCCAGTCCTGTTTTTGTTGACTGTGTAGAGCTTCTCCATCTTCAGCTGCAAAGAGTATAATCAATGTGATTTCAGTATTGACATTGATCTGATGATGTCCATGTGGAGAGTTGTCTCTTGTGCTGTTGGAAGAGGGTGTTTGCTATGACCAGTGCATTCTCAGTGTGGACTCAGGTTTGATGAGTACACTTTTTGCTAACAAGATAAGGAATTTATTCCCATGAGAAAGGTGGCAGAATTGAACATCTTCCCCCCGGACTGAGCTTGTTCCTGCCCTGAGTTTGCAGTCAACAACCTGGGGTTTTTTGAAAGTGGAGAACAGCCGTCAGCACAGAACAAGGTTCCCCTGCAGATGCCTGGGGCATGCAGACAGTGAGCCTGAGTCATGTGTGCAACCCAGTTCTGTTTCTTTGGCCTTGGTTGTGTCTTAAGAAAATTGGGAGATTTAAGGAAAAATCCAGCATTCACCCATGGCAGATGCATGTCAATGTATGCCAAAACCAATAGAGTACTGTAAAAAAAAAAAAAAAAAAAAAAAGAACCGGATATGCTGTATTCCAGGTGTGTATGCTACTGGTGTGAATTAGGGAGATGTTGCTTCTGCGTGTTGCTGATATTTCCCAGGAAGTGGTTGCAATTCATCAACCCACATCTACTGCTCCTTTGAATAGAAAGCTAGGCACCAGCACCTTGTGTTTCAAGAAAAGAGTTTTCCTGAGTGAAAGGTGAGGACATAAACCTTCGGTATAACGCACTGGCCTGTTTACCCATTTTGGTCACCTGCCTGCCCCTGTTGTGACTTGAAGGGGTGACCTTCCTGTGGAAATTGGGGACACAGTGCTGAGAGTCTCCCAAGGGATAAAAGGAAACAGGTTATCACAGCCCAGACCCAGGCGGAGTGAGACTGAGGGGTGGGGGAGAGATTGTAAAAGGACTACACGCCTCCCTCTGTCAACCTCCCATGAGTTCTGGGGTCTTTACCCTGGTGAAGTGCTGAGTCTATCAGAGAGACTTGGTGATGCTATGGAAACAAATGGCCCTTAAATCTCAGTGTTCTAAGGCAGTGGTTTTAATTTCTTCCTCGCACCACACTTGTCCATTGTGTGTGAACTGCAGGCTCTGCATTGTGCCAGCATTACTCCAGCATCTCAGCTGACAAAGCAGACACCACCAGAAACAGGGCCAACTGTTAGAGGGAAGGAGAGCTGTGGCTGGTTGCTCACTGGTTCTTCAAACTCTCCCTTGGAAATAACACATGCTCTTTCTGTTCACATTTTGTTGGCCAACTGTCACATGGCCATGCCAAACCACTGCAAAGATCATGCTTCATACAATCCTACCATGCCCAGAAGGCAGAGTTGGGAACGTTTGGCAGACTGCACTCAGCTAAGACATTAACCTATAGAGCAGTGGTTCCCAACCTGTTTGCGCATCAGGCACCTATTTTGTGGAAGACAATTTTTCTACAGACCAGGGTAGAGGGAGATGAGTTTGGGACATTGCATTTATTATGCACTTTGTTTCTATTATTATTATTACATCAGTTCCACCTCAGATCATCAGACATTAGATCCTGGAGATTGGGGAATCCTGCTCTGGAGAAGCTCTCTTAATTTATTGGTACTACAGAAGGAGCTGGAATCAGCCCAGCTTACATTGAACTTTAGAAAGAAATGACTGGTAAAAATTTATATGACTGGTCAGGTTGACAGCCATGGAATCAGAGACCACGTGCTTGGACATGAAATTTGAGAAAGTGGGCTGTTTGTCTAGTTGCCCTTTGGCCAACTGAGCCTAGGAAGCTCAGAAAGGGTTTCTGACCCAAAGCACTAAAAAACATTCCCATTTTAGCAGCACAGCAGAAGCTTTTGTTTTCTTCCAGAAAGAAAAAAACAAAAAACAAAAAACATGATTTTGGCCTTTCATTGCTCTTTTTCTCATCTCACCCTCAAAGTGACTTTCAGCATATGTGCTTTCTGGACATGGCATGATTTGAATGTGTTGACAATTTAGTGTATTCTTTTACAATTCCATAAAACCTACACAGGCATTCTCTAAGTATATCTGTAGAGTGGTAGTGAATAGCTTGCTAAACATTTAAAATTGGATCATCAAATAACCAAGTATGATTTCAGAAAGATCTCAGGACTTCTAATCACCAAGTCAGTGCACTTGACTGGTTTATATTTTCCTAAGGGAATGCATCAGTATTGTTCCCTAAAAGATGTTGATGGTGCAGAGGTTTTCAAGCAGACATCTTAATCTTTCAGAGGAATTCTAGCTGCTGAAAAGTCACATCTACTATCATCAAGATATACACTTAAAAAATTTTTTTAAGTAGCTCCATATGATTTGTCTTAGTAGAGAGAAAAAGGTTAATTATTGACTGCTGCTGCTGCTAAGTCGCTTCAGTTGTGTCCGACTCTGTGCAACGCCATAGACGACAGCCCGCTAGGCTCCTCTGTCCCTGGGATTCTCCAGGCAAGAATACTGGAGTGGGTTGCCATTTCCTTCTCCATAATTATTGACTATTCATACAGAAATAGAAGTATTTTGCCCAAGAATGTGACCAGTAGCTGGGAGCTGTGCGGACTCACCAGACGTTTATGTGCTTTAATCAAGGAGGGGTATGAGGAATATTCTATAATATTAGTTAAATAGAAAACATAGAAGACACAGATAAATGAAGTTCCACATGTTGGGAAAATAAATACCAGAAACTCTATGTAATTTGAAGTTCTTTTATTTTCATCAAAGAATCAAAAATCTTTTTGTGAGTCTCTTTATGTTTTACTTAGCCTGTTAACAAGGAGAAATGAAAAATATAGAATTACTTTTTCCAAATCTTTTTTTTTCTAAAACACATAATTCACAATGACATAATTATTTGATCTCCCCAAGTCTAGATCTGTGAAATACCCAAGAAGGCAAGATCATACAATGCAACTTGACAGGTCATCTCATACTACCTGAAAGGTCCTAGTTTGAGGCATACCTATCCATGGATTTCTAATGACTGGTGTTGTATCAATATAATAAAACCTTTGATTAAGAGTAGAAATGAAGATGTCCTCAGCAAAAGAGACAGTAGAATCAATATCCCTTTGAGAGACTAGAATATAACCAACTTTAATGCCAACAAACAAACTCCCAAAGTTCTCATCTAGCATCCTGGCTTCTGGCAGACTGGCTGTTCTTAGACTCTTCTTCTGTGGGGTCAGTGCCTAGGTGGCCTTTATGAAAGACATCTAGTACTCTGATTTCCTCCAGAGAAAAGCGATTCCATTCATTCCACCCAGGAGCTTGCATTTCTTCTCTTCATAGCAATATGTGCCTTCTTTTCATTTAAGGGTCAGTGAAGGACTTTGCAAAAGCGGTTATTTGCAGATCATGGAAAGTATGTTATTCCATTTATCTGACAGAGAAACTGAGCCAGAAAGACTTTAAAAGTAAAAAAGGCCATTTTCCTAAGTATAGGAGAAACCAGAAGGCATAAATCATGGCTGTGATTCTAATGAAGTGATCTGATTAAATTGCAATCCATTGTACTTTTTTTTTTCATCTTCAAAATCAACCCTGCAATTAAAACATAATTATGCTTTGCTCTTTTGTGGTATCTTTCACCCAGGGAACAGAAAGTGCTTTACAAACATTAATTAAGCAGCACAACACCCCTGTGAGGAAGGTAGGAATTATCCTGCTCTTAGATGTTGGTGACATGGAAACTGAAGAATTTAGTAACTTATCCATGATTACAATGGGAATTGTCACTGAAGGTTCCATATGGTTGAAGTCTCTCTGTGGTCTTATACTTCAGTTAGACGGTCTTTGAAATGTATTAACCAGCTTTCGTGAAAAATAGTTTCCACTGCTTATTGTTATTAGAATTGGCATGTTTTTTTAAAAAAGGGAAGCTTTTATGAATCATTTTCATTATATATCTTTTTAAAATGTTAAGTCTGAGCTTATTGATAGGGAACGTTTTGGTATGTTTTTTGGCTCGAGTACTCTATCTAGGGTTTCACCTGAACCTGAAAGTCATAAAATTATCTTTTAGTAAACTTTTTATGAGGTTATATTGAAACAATACATAGATACATAAGCAATGCAAAGATTGTAAACATTAGGTTTGATGAATTTTCACAGAGTGAATACATCTGTGAACACCGGTACAGGGTGTTCACAGCACCCAGACCCTCACCCTGGTTGCCCCCTCGCAGTCACTGCTCACCCAGAGGTAACCAGTAGCCAGTGTGCTAACAGCATAGATTAGCTGTGCCTGTCTTTACTTTTTAGATGCATGGAGTCACACTGCAGGTACCCGTTTGCCTCTGGCTTATTTTGTTTGGCATCTTGTCTGTGAGATTCATCCATGTTGTTGCCAGAAGTGACATTAATTTCCTTCTCATTGCTATACAGTATTCAGTTGTTAGTGGCACCCCACTTCAGTACTCTTGCCTGGAAAATCCCATGGACTTCATGTCAATGTATGCCAAAACCAGTAGAGTACTGTAAAGTAAAATAAAATTAAATTTAAAAAAATATACAAATAAAATAAAATATAGAATATCTGAAAAAAAAAGAAGTTTTAAACATATGGAGAAACATTCGTACATGACTAAATGCAATATTATCAAGATGTTAGTTCCTCCAAGTTGATCTATACATTACAAGCATTTCCAATCAAAATCCTAGCAAACTGGTTTGTAGATACAGACAAACTGATTCTAAAGTTTATATGGAAAGGCAAGAATTCCAAAAAGTCAACACAATAATTAAATATAAACAAATTCAGAGGACTGACACTATTTAACTTGAAGACTTACTATAAAGATTAAGCATTTAAGACAGTGTGCTATTGGCAAAGAATAGATAAATACAAGAATGGAATAATGATATAGGGCCCAGAAACAGATCGACACAAATATAGTCAACTGATCGTCAACAAAGAAGGAATGGCAGTTCAATGAATAAGTCAGTCTTTTTAACAAATGGTGCTAGAACAACTGAATATCCATATGTAGAAAAATCCAGATACAGAACACAAGACTTTCATAAAAATTGACTCAAAATGGACCATAGACCTAAATGTAAAATGCAGAACTGTAACACTGCTGGAAGATAACATAGAAGAAAATCTAGTTGACCTTGGGTTTGGTAATGTTTTCTCAGATATAATGCCAAAGAACAACTCATGGAAGAAATATTGATAAATTGGAATTCATTAAGATAAAAAATAACTTCTCTGTGAAAGACACTGTTAAGAGAATGAAAAGACAGATCAAAAACTAGAAGAAACTACTTTCAAAACATGTATCTGATAAGGGCTGGTATCCAAAATATACAAAGAACTCTAAACTCACAACAATAAAAAAAATAAGACAAGAGATCTGAATAGACACCTCACCAAAGGAGAAAAACAGATGGAAAATAAGCATGTGAAAAGATGCTAAACATCATATGATATGAAGTGACTGCAAATTAAGACAATAAGATACTACTACACACTTATTAAAATAGCCAAAATCTAAAACACTGATAACATCGAATGTTGGCTAGGGTGTGAAGCAAAAGGTGCTTTCACAACACAGTCACTTTTGAAGAGAATTTGGCAATTTCTTACAAAACTAAACATAAATTCATCATCATAGCAAGAATAGTGCCCATTGGTATTTAGGCAAATCAGCTGAAAATTACATTCACATAAAAATTGGCACCTAATGTTTACAGTGGTCATGTATGGATGTGAGAGTTGGACTGTGAAGAAAGCTAACCACTGAAGAATTGATGCTTTTGAACTGTGGTGTTGGAGAAGACTCTTGAGAGTCCCTTGGACTGCAAGGAGATCCAACCAGTCCATTCTGAAGGAGATCAACCCTGGGATTTCTTTGGAAGGAATGATGCTAAAGCTGAAACTCCAGTACTTTGGCCACCTCATGCGAAGAGTTGACTCACTGGAAAACACTCTGATGCTGGGAGGGATTGGGGGCAGGAGGCGAAGGGAACGACAGAGGATGAGATGGCTGGATGGCATCACTGACTCGACAGACATGAGTTTGAGTGATCTCCGGGAGTTGGTGATGGACAGGGAGGCCTGGCGTGCTGCGATTCATGGGGTCGCAAAGAGTTGGACATGACTGAGCGACTGAACTGAACTGAACTGAACTGAACTGTTTACAGCAACTTTATTTATAATTGCTGAAACTTGGAGGTGATAGTAAAATGATTGCTGGTTGCCAAGGATTTAGGGAGAGGAAAGGTGGAATTAGTAGAAACAGTAGAGAAGATTCTTAGAGTAGTGAAACTATTGTGTATTATATAGTACTGTTGGATACATGTCATTATACATTTGCCCAAGTTCACAGAACGTACAGCACAAACAGTGAACTCTAATGTAAACTATGAGTTTCAGTAATGTATCAGTATCGGTTCATCTGTTGTATCAAATGTACTAAACAACCTACACTAATGCAAGGTGTGTGTATGAAACAGTATACATGTGGAGAGGGAGTGATGAGGAGATACATGGGAGCTCTAGATTTGCTGTTCAATTTTTCTGCAAACCCAAAATCACTCTAAAAAATAAAATCTATTAATTTAAATAGAAATTAATTTAAAAACAGAAAAAAGCCAACATTGTTTAGTTAAAAAAAAAAGCCAACTATAGGCTGAAAACATTCTATGTAATATTCCAATAGAGAATATTAACAATGTTTGTACAGATCCCACATACATACTGAGACAATAATCACCCCAATCATCTGCTTAATTTTTTGTTTCACAGAGGCAGGCAATAAAAGGCAGAAAATCACTCTTCAATGGATTTGCCAAGTTATATGGCATAAATCAGAATGAAGCATCAAAGACAAAATATTCTCATTTGTAAAGCAGAATGGAGGAAAAAATTAAAAAAACAATCATCACATTACTTTGTTCTGAAATAGCAGAGATAGTCCTTTGAGCCAGCTGTGGATCCTAAGAAAACAGCAACTGGTGATAATGATTAATTCCATCCATGAGTGTTTCATTGTTTGATAATTCCAACTATTGAAAGCCATCTTAATTTGGAAGAAATTTAGCAATATACCAGTGATTACACTTAAGAACTTCTGAGGGAAAAGTAACAGATACTACTTTTAACATACTTTTATGGTTTATGTCATAACACTATAATACAGTGTAAAGTAAAACAATTACACAAATAATTTTGAAGCCTAAACTATTGCTTTTAAAAGTTTTAGTCCATTCTCTCTAAAATCTGTCTTTCTAATTATTGCTGTGTAAGATAATGTTTCTATCAAATCAATGCCAAAGAAAACATTCTTGGATTAACTTATTGGTATTATTATTACTATTAAATATCTACAATGCAGAAATAAGAGAAACTGTTTAATCCTCAAAACAAAGTAAACAAACAAAAATCAGTTTAAATGAAAAATATTTATATAGCTTATATTCTAAATTTGAGAATAATTTAAATTTTGTCATTATAATAAATCACTTAGTATTTTTATTACTGTAATAACAAAAAAAAATTTTATGGAAGGAAAGAGTCTTTAAATTCAATAGTGCTTTATGATTTTTAAAATTTTACACATATGATTTCATGTAATCCCATAATAACCCTTTTTCCCCCTAATACTATATTACCCTAGCCTTTTTCCTTTCCCTACTGGTAACCTCACTAGTTTGTCTTCCAATATGAGTCTGCTTCTTTTTTGCTTTATTCCCTAGTTTGCTGTATTTTTTAAGGTTCCACATATAATTGATAGCATACCGTAGTTGTCTTTCTCTGACTTATCTCACTTAGCATATTGCCCTCTGAGGCCATCCATGTTGCTACAAATGCCAGAATTTCATTCTTTTTTATGGCTGAGCTGTACTCTACTATCACACCTTCTTTATCCATTCATCTCTTGATGAGCACTTAGGGTACAAGATCTACATTTTTAGCTGACTGATATGTTGATAAAATGTGAAAATGGATGACTTGTCCTATACAGTCGCACTATTAATTACTCTGGAGTTCAGTGTGTACTCCTGGTCTAGACTCAAAATTTTTTATACTTGACATTGAAAGCTGTTCTAGATCAACTTTTAAAAACTCAAATCCCAAACCTGATTACAATTTTCCCATTGTAGAAAACCATGAAGAAATTTTTTATAAAATTACACTGTAAAATATTTAGGTGAATCACAATATAAACACCAAAGACCTACCTTAACACAGCATTTCTTCCATCACTCCTTGTACACCAAACCTGGCGGGTTTGAAAACCTATCTCTATGTCCCAGGACTTGGAATGGTGATGCGCCTTGTAACTGTGATGTCTGAACGTTACCAACTCCTTCGACTCCGAGCTAAAATCCAGAACGGTTCTTCCACTTAGGTTAAGTTCTTTGAGATGAGGCAGTCTACATTTACTCCACGGTCCAACTTTAAGGCTAAACGTATATTCCTCTGCCCCAAGAGGACAAGAAATGGGAGCATCACAGGCTCTTGACTCAGTCAAGTTAGGACACTGTGACCCTCCATAGAGAGGGAGGGCAATAGCTGAGCGAGTTCTGTGCTGCAACTGCTTCCCACACCCATTGCTGCACGTAGACCATGGCGAGAACTCAGACACCACACAATCCCGTGGGCAAGGGATGAGGCACGCTTGTTCCGTGGGGGGCTGGGGGGCAAAGTGTTCACATATCTCATTCACAACCATGGTTCTGTTCAGCTTCTGAACACAGTGCACCGTCCGATGCTGCAGCCCGTGCTGGGCGGTCACACACGCTGCAGCCCGAGGCCTGGCTGGGCCCAGGTCAGGAGGGGCGAGGACACAGTGGTGCCAGTCGGAAACCTCCCACTGGAAGAGGTCTCTGTGCCAGTCACAGACGCGGAAGCAGCTTCTTTCCTTCGGAGGTCTGTTGTGCTCATCACAGTTAAACAGGTGGCTCGTCCACCCCTCCGAGTGGAAACACCACAGGGCACGACTCTGGCTTCCGCCTGGCCCACAATTTCCTGTACACCTTCCCCAGGGGCCTGCAGGCAGAAAAGACAAAGGGGTCGATTACTCCAAGATCCCAGGCCACCATCACACAAAAACAGGTCAATCTGGACACCTTGAGACACAAGCAGTGTGAAATTGTGAAATACGGAAAAACATATATAACTTAGTGGTTAAGAAAGTGGATTCTACATCGGTTGGCCCTTCTTGAAATCTCTAATTCATCTCTTTTAGCAATCTCAACTTGGATGAATAACCTCAACTTTCTAAGTCTTAGTTTCCCACCTACAGGAACAGATAATTAAAGTGCTGACTTATAGAGTTTTTCTGAGGATCAGTAATAAAATGTGATTCCAAGTAACAATACACATGTAATAAATGATTGGTATTATTATAATTATTATGTTTCAAAGCCTATATATCTAACTCAATATTAATACTTTCAAGTTAGGCAGAGTTTCATCTAAAAGAAAAGCCCCAAATCCAGGATTTTAATAAACTAGGATTTTTCATGTTTCCAATTCTTCCAGCTCACAACCTAGGTATAAGCTCAGAAGAAAAAGACATTTTAAAAAATAACTTGCAAAAGCATCCTAAATATATATTCACTTTCTAAATACTGTCCTCAGTTTTGGCTTTTACTTACAGAATGAAAAAAAAAATCTGATACAGGGATAAAAGTGAAGTTAATAAAAGCAGCAGCGCTGAACTATCTGTGGAAATTCTGCCCCTACAATCCCTGAAATATACTGTCTGGGTAAAGCTTCCAAGGGCATCCCTGGTGGCTCAGTGGTAAAGAATCCTCCAATGCAGGAGGCGTGGGTTTGATCCCTGGGTCAAGAAGATCCTCTGGAAGAGGAAGCACGGCAACCTACTCCAGTATTCTGGCCTGGAAAATTCCAAGGACAGGGAAGTCTGGCAGACTACAGTCTATGAGTTCACAGAGTCAGACATGACCTAGCAACTAAACAACAATAACTTCCAACATTAGCTTGTAATATGCCAAATCTTTTAATTAATGAATTAGTTTTATGAGAAAGTTTCAAGAAATGGACAGATAAAAGAGCTACCCATTGACGTTTCTCACTTTTCTTTTTGCATCCTAAATATAAACACACTAGCATCCATTAGGCTGATCATCGATCTTTCCACAAAGACAGCAAGTAATCACATTTTGTGTCAATGGGGAAAAAAAAATAGTTTCCTCCTTTTCTCTTTACTTAAATATTTAATAAGAGCCTGAAAAAAGAAGTTTATCACTGTTATGTTTGCCCCTTTACTAGGTTTAGAATCACCATAGCGGCAACTCACACCCTGAGAAATCATTTAATTTCCACAAGCAAGAGAAAGAAGGTGAAGTCTTTCTCTCTTTCCTCAAATCTGATCAAACTCCAACATGTCATTTAATTAGTCCCTGGAATGTATTTTCAAGCACATCCAGTACATTTCTAGGAGCAGTAAATGTGTATAGTAATATGCAGTTAGGAAGAGACATGTGTCTCCCCAGAGAAACAGGTATTTGCATTTGCTGCACTGAGGATTGCTCACTGTGGCAGGGCAATAATACTTTTGAGGTTGTAATGTACCCAGTCCACCAGTTCTTTCCCTGAGTCCTGGGTGTGCAGACCTGCTATTCTAGTCAATATACCATGTTGATAATTTCAGTGCTGATGATTTCTGTCACTTTGTGAAAGAGAATAAAATGTACTCTCATCTTCTTTTGGTGGCCCCACACGCGCGTGTGGTGCTCCATTTCTTATAGAAACAGAGTTTTACTGAATAAAGTCAGCCAACAGTCACCAAAATGCCCTTTGGTTTCCCACACTCTTTCCAGGGTGAACTGTCCCAGGACTGTCTCCTCAGGCACAGTCAGTGTGCATGGGAAGTGCAGCGTTCAGCACAGGTTGACTAATCAATCATCTTTGATTCTGATTATTTCCTCCTGAATCACCCATAGTTTACTATTCTGTACACTGAGATGCTCACTGTGACATGATGGTTATTTGCAGGCTCCAGGTGTCTAGATGTTCTAGAACAGATTCAGGTTCAATATGCCACTCCCTGCCCAACATCCCAGACCATGCATGCGAACATTTACTATTATTAAAAACACAAAATATAAAACCCGAATCCACGGTTACTATTTCAAAAAATATATGATCGTAGGAAACTTTTTAAATCTTTAGATTTTAATTGTTTAAAATTATTTACTAATTTTAATCAGTTAAAGTTAGATTTTAATTTTTGATCTATCCAGGAGTTTGGGATTAACATATACAGGCAAATTCTTTACTGCGTGAGCCACCAGGAAAGCCCAACATATACATACTAGTATATATAAAGTAGACAACCAATAAGGACCTATTGTACAGCACAGGGCACTGTACTCAATATTTTATAACAAGGGAAAAGAATCTGAAAAAGCATATATATATATATATATATATATATATATATATAGTGTGTGTATATATATATATAAAGAACATATATAAAACTTTTTATATATATAACTATGTGACAGTTTATATATATAACTGATGATATATTCAGTTTATATATACACATACTGCATTATGTGCTCAGTCACTCAGTCATGTCTGACTCTTTGTGACCCTATGCACTGTAGCCCACCAAGCTCCTCTATTCATGGGATTTCCCAGCAAGAATACTGGAGTGGATTGCCATTCCCTACTCCAAGGGATCTTCCTTACCCAGGGATCAAACCCAGGTCTCTTGTGTCTCCTGCATTGGCAGCCAGATTCTTTACCCTGGCACCACCTGGGAAGTCCATATATATAATTATAAGCATATATAATAACTATATATAATGTATATAACATGTATATAACTAAATCATTTTGCTGAACACCCAAAATTAACACAACATTGTAAATCAACTACAGTTCAATTAAAAAAATAAAATCTGTTTTGAATGATCTAAAATAGTTATTAGTTAAAAGAAAGCCTATTTGCAAAAACACTGGGTTTTAAAATATAGGCTGTCAGTTTCTATTGGTTTAGGTATCAAGTATACACAACTTTATACTTAGTATTTATTCCTGTATATTAAAGAATGTAAGACCAAACTAGTGGCGCCTCTTCTAACCAGTCTTAAAAAGCCAACAGTAAATTTAATCAATCTAGAACTTCTTACAAAGTGATCCTTATTCTTAATTTTAAAATATTTGATTAACACATTTTCTTATTATTAACAGTCTGTTTTCTTCTAAGTTTTTGCCCATTTTCAAAACGGTTAAGGTAGTTTTTTTTTTATTATTTGAAATCATTAATATTTTAAACTATATAAATTAATATTCTTCCCTTAGCTTTCATTTCTCCATCTACATAGAATTTTGCCAGCCATTTTTTTCTAGATCAATGAAGACAAAATATAATTATTAACAATTATACTCCAATTAAAAACAAATAAATAAAAAGAAATAATTACTACCATTTGTTAAAGGCTAGTGGTGTTTTGTTTTCTTGTTAAATATTCAGGAATTTTACCAGGTGGTCATTAAATCATTCATGACTTAAAATGAGCCATGGTGGGAGTATTCACATCACACTACAAATCAAGGCAAACGAAGGCATTTTTTTAAACAGTGAGCCAGTTGGTTTATCTTCCATCACTGGTGACTTGATAAGTGTCTTCCTTCCTTCTGTTCCTTATAACAATCCCATGAAGTGGGGCTACTTTGCTCATTTTATCAGTTGAGCGAAATGGAACTCATAGAAGTTACAATGCACACCAAAGTTACACAACTAGTGTGTAACAGAATACAATGAAAGTCCAGATCTGTGTGACCCCAAGCTTGGGCTCCTGCCCTACATTTGAAAAGACCCTTTTCTATGGTATGCCCTGGTATGCGTGATCCTAAAATCACAAGGCAAACGCATTTCTTCACTCAGCTACAATCTCTCCAGTTTGTTAATATTCCTTTGGATGTGAGTAGAACACGTCATCAGGGTTGTGGCAGCACAGCATTCCCCTCTTGACCCCAGGAACTGAGGACAGCAGTTTTTGCATACTAAGACATGCATGTTTATAAACTTTAGTCACTGCATTTAGGAAGGCATGGTCGACGGAGAATAGTTTTCCCACATGTTAAAGCGAACTTTGCAGACAACTGAAAAGAATCTGAATGACAAGTAAATGTAATTTGAATTGGCTATGCTGGGAAAAAATGAAAAACAAATTGTAAATGAGACATCTGAGCTATGACAAGACCTCTCAGCAATTGTCCTATAACAATTTGCAATTTTCCAGACATGGAGAGGAAAATATGTCCCATGATTTATTCAGCTGTGTTTGGCTATGAAGTTAAAACACACACAATAGTGAAAATCACACAGCCCTGAGGGATTTTGCCTTTTCAAAAAACATGCATATTGAAGTAAAATGTGACCTGCAGTATGACAAATCTTAAATCCCTTGTCCAAGTGCAGAAATAGAAGAGTTGATTAAAATTTTGAGCAGTTGCATGAAGAAAAAGAATATCACTTTTAAATTTGACATATATATAAAACATATGGTTATACTCAGAATATACATCTAAGATAAATAATCTAAACAAATAAGAAATCTATGTACAAACAATAATCATTTTATATTTCTTAATTGGAAATAAGCTTCAAGTAACACAAATAAAATGAAATTTTCATTACTGCAGGAGATGGACCCTACAAGATACTGCTCGGATTTATGTCAAAGAGTGCTCTGTATTTTCCAGAATTTTATAGCATGGTCATATGCTGCTGCTGCTGCTAAGTCACTTCAGTCATGTCCGACTCTGTGTGACCCCATAGACGGACGCCCACCAGGCTCCCCCGTCCCTGGGATTCTCCAGGCAAGAACACTGGAGTGGGTTGCCATTTCCTTCTCCAATTTGGTCATATAATTAGGTCTTTAATCCATTTTGAGTTTGGAAGTTCCTTAAAAAACTAAAAATAGAGCTATCATATTGTCAGGAGCCACATTAGGCATCACTGAGGAAATGGAGGAATGGCCCCAACCCCCTCTTCTCATCTTGTAGTCACAGTCCTGGGATGAAGGAGTTAGGCTTTGTGATTCTGACTTGTTCTTTCCTTTCTTCGGTTGAGTTGGCTGGAAAGAATATTAAGGTGCTTGAGAGAAGCATGAGAATGCACAAAGCCTTCTACAGTTGTGCCCAGAAAATAATCTATAAAGTAACCATTGACATTTGTTCAAGGATCTTTACAAAGAATGTTCCAGGATGAGTACATCGGCCACAGCTAGAGGCCATGGGAAGGATTGTTATCTGAGACCTGTTTGTGAGGGGAATGTTTATGGCAAAAGAAGTTTGCTGAGTTTAGGGTTTAGGAATAATTAAGAATAGCTAGAAGCCTTTTTAGGAGATAGTGATCTTAAGCTGCTAGGGGCAAACAGGATTTAGAAAGATGAGAAATAACCTGAGGAATGTGGCATGAGTTACAATATAATCACAAGTTAAGTATAGGACACATAAGAGAAAGTAAATAATAGATAGTAAAGCGGATTCTGAGAGAATTGCTGAAGCAGAAACTCTGCTTGAAGGACAACAGTGATTTCTGGAGACAGTAAATCTGGGTGGGAAAAACTGAAAATGTCAAACCTCTGACCTAATGCTTTTGTCAAAGAATAAAAGAAAACCTGAAGCTTGAAATAAACACGTAGTTCCATACTATGAGTCAGGAGCTACGTCATCGTCCACTGACACCGCTCATCCCTTCAGGCTGATTCCCTGGCTGCCGGAGCTGGACTCCGGCACCATATGATCCAGAAATCCCATTCCTGGGCATATATATGTAGAAATCCATACTTCAAATATATATATGCACCCCAAAGTTCATTGCAGCACTATTTACAATAGCCAAATATGGAAAAAAACCTAAATGTCCATCAACAGATGAAAGGATAAACAAGTGTGGTACATATATATAATGGAATATAACTTACCCAGAGAAAGTGATGAAATAATACCATTTGTAGCAAAATGAATGGACCTAGCGATTATCATACTAAGTGAAGTCAGACAAAGAAAGACAAACATCAATTATATGTTCAGTTCAGTTCAGTTCAGTTGCTCAGTCGTGTCCGACTCTGCGACCCCATGAATCACAGCATGCCAGGNCCCAGAGAAAGTGATGAAATAATACCATTTGTAGCAAAATGAATGGACCTAGCGATTATCATACTAAGTGAAGTCAGACAAAGAAAGACAAACATCAATTATATGTTCAGTTCAGTTCAGTTCAGTTGCTCAGTCGTGTCCGACTCTGCGACCCCATGAATCACAGCATGCCAGGCCTCCCTGTCCATCACCAACTGAATCTAAAAATGATACAAATGAACTTATTTGCAAAACAGAAACAGACTCATGGAATTAGAGAACAAATTTATGGTTACCAAAGGGGAAAGGGAGGTAGAAGAAAGGATAAATTAGGAGGTTGGAATTAACATATACCCACAACAATGTGTAAAAAAAGATAATCAACAAGGACCCACTGCCAAGCATATAGAATGCTATTCAATACTATGTAATAAACTATATGGGAAAAGAATCTGAAAAAAAGAATATACAGATATCCAGATGACACCACCCTTGTGGAAGAAATCAGAAAAAAAATAAATAAATAAAGATCCACTTGATAAAAGTGAAAGAGGACAGTGAAAATGTTGGCTTAAAACTGAACATTCAGAAAGCTAAGATCATGGCATCTGGTCCCATTACTTCATAGCAAATAGATGGGGGAACAACGGAAACAGTGACAGACTTTTTTGGGAGCTCCAAAATCACTGCAGATGGTGACTACAGCCATGAAATTGAAAGATGCTTACTCCTTGGAAGAAAAGCTATGGCAAACTTAGACAGCATATTAAAAAGCAGAGAGACTGAAGGCAGGAGGAGAAGGGGATGACAGAGGATGAGATGGTTGGATGGCATCACCGACTCAATGGACATGAGTCTGAGTAAACTCTGGGAGTTGGTGATGGACAGGGAGGCCTGGCATGCTACAGTCCATGGGATCGCAAAGAGTCAAACATGACTGAGTGACTAAACTGAACTGAATGAGGGAAGCCCAAGAATACTGGAGTGGTTACCCTATCCCTTTTCCAGCAGATCTAGAAACCACAGCTATTTTCAAATCACAACCATATCATGTAGTCCTGTAGGCAATCTCAAAATATCTCTAATTCTTAGCACCACCTTAAAATTATAGTTGTAGAGCCATCACTGGAACTATCAACATTTTAATAAAAATCACACATATCACATAGAGAAAAAAATTTAAGAAAATAAAAAATAAAAAGCAGAGACATTACTTTGCCAATAAAGTTGCCTCTAGTCAAATCTATGGTTTTTCCAGTAGTCATGTATGGGTGTGAGAGTTGGACTATAAAGAAAGCTGCTGCTGCTGCTAAGTCGCTTCAGTCGTGTTTGACTCTGTGACCCCATAGATGGCAGCCCACCAGACTCCCCCATCCCTGGGATTCTCCAGGCAAGAACACTGGAGTGGGTTGCCATTTCCTTCTCCAATGCATGAAAGTGAAAAGTGAAAGTGAAGTCACTCAGTCGTGTCTGACTCTTAGCGACCCCATGGACTGCAGCCTACCAGCACCAAAGAATTGATGCTTTTGAACTGTGATGTTGGAGAAGACTCTTGAGTCCCTTGGACTGCAAGGAGATGCAACAAATCCATCCTAAAGGAAACCAGTCCTGAATATTCATTGGAAGGATTGATGCTGAAGCTGAAACTCCAATACTTTGGCCACCCAATGTGAAGAACGGACTCATTTGAAAAGACCCTAATGCTGGGAAAGATTGAAGGCAGGAGGAGAAGGGGATGACAGAGGATGAGATGGCTGGATGGCATCACCAACTCAATGGACATGAGTTTGAGTAAGCTCAGGGAGTTGGTGATTGACAGGGAAGCCTGGCCTGCTGCAGTCCATGGGGGTCACAAAGAGTTGGACATGACTGAGCAACTGAACTGAATTGAAACTGAATCACTTTGTTATACAGCAGAAAGTAACACAACATCGCAAATCAACTCTATGTCAATATAAAATAAAAATTTAAAACAAAAAAAATTGAGAACAATTAAAGGTTTAAAAGTTTAATTACACACATAATTACATACATAAGTTTTAAACTAAAACTTGAAAACATTTCAATGGTGTAATAGGAATAGTAATTTTCTACTTGTTTACCTGCACTAAGATTATGTAAAATCACCATCCACCTGTGACTCATTACCCTTTCTGTGAAATAAACACAGCTACTCTGCAATAAACTGTGAAGTATTTCAAGTCACATCAGTTCTAATTAACATGCTAACATTTTTGTATAGAAGTGAATTTTTTGGACACAGGGTAGCATCGATGAAATATCAAGTTACATTTACCTTTAAAACTCTATGATTCCTCTTTTTTTGTCTGGGTTTTTGAAGAAAGTGCAAATCTGTGAATGTTCTAATGTAATACTCCTCTAAAAGCAGAAAAGTGCTGGCAAATTGTATTCTCTTAATTAAGTTATCCTTAAGTGGATTAGTTTTGATGAATGCATCACCCAATCTAAATCATCACAATTAAGGCAGCCCAGAGGATGCCTGAATTTTAGGTGTGGTATTAAGAAGCCTGCAACCAAGGGGAGAAAAAGCACTCCAGAGAACAGGGAATAAACATATTCCCAGGAGCGTTCACACTGTTCTCACCGCTATTTGAAGTAACAAACTTGATTTAATACCATTCACACAATAGGAAGAGATGTTTGTTTTATTATTCACTTTCTTTCAACCACAGCTTGTATTATCCCGACATTGCTTTATATTCAACTCGACCAAGAACACTGAGGAATGACATGGATGACACGGCTGATCTTTACTGTTCTAAACAAATTATTGGTGGATAATTACTGTACCAAAGCACTCAGAAACCTGAGCATTCATTACACAATGTGACATAAAACAGCATTGATCCACTTGTAAGATGTCTCATCTACAAGAAATTGCTTGGAATTTCTGTCATAACTTTCACATCTCAAAAAGCTTTCACATTGATCATGGAGAAATTAAAGTAATATCTCCATTACACAGTGGACAATTATCTAGGAAATCACACTTTCTAAAATACATCAAAGAACCCAAGGGATGAGAAAAAGTGGCCAGTGAACATTTATTCACTGAAACAACCATTATTCATTATCTGCTATTTGACAAGTAGTGTATTAGACTCTGGGAATATAAAAATGAATGAGACATTAAATACATCTCATAATAACTGTGCATTAAATATAATGCCTACATGCTTATGAAAGGACAGCAGGCCCCTCAGGGTTGTCTACACATAGCTTGTACACAGAATTAACAATCTTAATTTGATTTCCCAGAGTTTATTAAGTCGAAAGCAGGAGCCTAGAAGTTGAGAGGGACCGCTGAAGGCAGGTACAGTGATGAAAGTCAGAAGAGATGATAGTTCCTGAGTCTAAATTTCAAAATATATTATGATAATTGATAATTTCTACTAGCAGGGGATGTATAAAGTCACCCAACACTTTCTAACCTTTCAGAGCAAACCTGCTCATTAGATATATCCATTTGTGAGTTATGCCTCTGATAGCAACAGGCACACAATACAGAAAATGGAGAGAGAGAGAGAAAAGTTAATGGGAAGGAATTTAAACCCTAATGCATTTCATTTATTCATGGATTTTATTAGATTTTTTTTTCTCATTAGAGTATAGTTGATTTACAATGTTGTGTTAGTTTCAAGTGGGCTTCCCAGGTGGTGCTAGTAGTAAGGAACCTGCCTGCAATGCAGGAGACCTAAGGGACATGGGTTCAGCCCTTGGATAGGGAAGGTCCCTGGAAGAGGCACCATGGACAGAGGAGCCTGGTAGGCTCACAGTCCACAGGGTTGTGAAGAGTTGGATACAACTGAAGTGACTTACCATGTTGCACAGCACATTAGTTTCAGATATACAGAAAAGTGAATCAGCTCTACAAATACATACACCCACTCTTTTTTAGATTATTTTCCATTACAGAGTATTGAGTAGAGTTCCCTGTGCTATAGAGTAGATCCTTATTAGCTATCTGTTTTATATATAGTACTGTGTATATGTCAGTTCCAATCTTCCAATTTATTCTTCCCCATCTTAACACCTGGTAACCATAAATTTGTATTCTACATATGTAACTCTGTTTCTGTTTTATACAATAGATATGTTCACTTGTACCCTTCTTTTAGATTCCACATATAAGCAATATCATATGATATTTGTCTTTCTCTCACTTAATTCACTCCACATAACAATCTCTAGGTCTATCCACATGGCTGAAAATGGCATTATTTCATTCTTTTTTATGGCTTAACAATATTCCACGGTATATATGTAACACATGTTCTTTATCCATGTCTCTGTTGTAAAAAACACAATGACACAGAGGTTAAACATGTTACTAAATGACCAGTGGATTACTGGAGAAATCAAAGAGAATATAAAAAAATACCCAGAGACAAAAGACAATGAAAATACAATGATCCAAAAACAATTGACACAGCAAAAGCAATTCTAAGAGGGAAATTTATAGCAATACAATTTAGTTCAAGAAACAAGAAAAATCTCAAATAAACAACCCAACCTTACACCTAAAGCAACTAGAGAAAGAAGAACCAACAAAACCCAAAGTTAGTAAAAGGAAATAAACCATAAAAATTAGAGCAGAAATAAAAGAAACAGAGACACAAAAAAAAAACACCAAAGATTAATGAAACTAAAAACTGGTTCTTTGAGAATATAAACAAAGCTTTAGCCAGACTCATTAAGGAAAAAAGGAAGAGGACTCAAGTCGATAAAATTAGGAAAAAAGAGAAGTTACAATGAACATAACAGAAATATCAAGGATCATAACACACTACTACAAGCAACTATGCACCGGTAAAATGGACAGCCTAGAAGAAATGGACAAATTCATACAAAGGCACAACCTTCCAAGGCTGAACCATAAGGAAATAGACGATGTGAACAGAGAAATCACAAGTACTGAAATCGAAATTGTGATTAAAAATCTCCCAACAAACAAAAGTCTAAGATCTGCTGACTTCACAGGAGAATTTATGAAGTATTTAGAAAAGAATTAACACCTACCCTTCTGAAACTCTTCCAAAAAATTGTAGAGAAAGAAACACTCCCAGGCTCATTATAAAGGCCACCAATATGCTGATAACAAAACCATACAAAGATATTATACCACAAAAAAAAAAAAATTATAGGCCAATGTCACTGATGAACATAGATGCAAAATTTCTAAACAAAATACTGAATCTAACAACACATTAAAAAGATCATCCATATACCATGATCAACTGAGATTCATTCAAGGGATACAAGGAGTCTAAAATATCCACAAATCAATCAATGTGATCCTCCATATCAACAAACCAAAGAATAAAAACCATATGATCCATTGAAAAATGTCCACAGACAGATAAATGAATTCAGAAATTGTGGTACATATACACAATGGAATATTACTCATCTATTTAAAAGAACACATTTGAGTCAGTCCTAATGAGGTGTATGAACCTAGAGCCTATTATACAGAGTTAAGACAGAAAGAGATAAATATTGCATATTAACACATGCATATGGAATCTAGAATGATAGTACTGATGAATCTGTTTGTAGGGCAACAACGGAGACACAGACATAAAGAACGGACTTGTGGACACAGTCAGGGAAGGAGAGGGTGGGATAAATTGAGAGAATAGTATGGAAACATACATTACCATATAGAAAATAGATAGTATGTGGGAATTTGCTGTGTGGCACAGGGAGCTCAACCCAGTGCTCTGTGACAACCCCAGAGTAGGAGGGGGTAGAATGGGGAGGAAGATGGGAGGGGCTACAGGAGGGAGGAGACATCTGTACACCTGTGATTCATGTTTATGTATGGCAGAAACCAAGACAATATTGTAACACAATTATCCTCCAATAAAAAGACAAATAAAAAGAGGCAGAAGAAATTTACTTAAAAAAATGATCTTCTCAATAGATGTAGAAAAACCTTCTGACAAAATTCAACTCCCATTTTTAATAAAAAACTCTCCAGAAAGTAGGCAAAGAAGGAACCTACCTCAATTTAATGAATGACATGTATGACAAACCCATAACAAATATCATTTTTAATTGTGAAAAACTGAAAGCATTTCCTCTCAGATCAAGAATAAGACAGGATGTCCACTCTGGCCACTATTATTCAACATAGTTTTGGAAGTCCTAGCCATGACAATCAAAGAAGAAAAAGAAATAAAAAGAATTCAAACTGGAAAAGAAAAACTATAACCATTTGCACATGACATAATACTATACATGGAAAACCCTGCAGATGTCAACAGAAAGCTACTAGAACTCATCAATGAATCTGGTAAAGTTGCAGGATATAAAGTTAATGCACAAAAATACCTTGCATTCCTATACACTAACAATAAAGGATCAGAAAGAGAAATCAGGGAAACACACCCATTTACCATCACATCAAAAAGCATAATCAAGAGTGCCAGGAGAAATATCAGTAACCCTTATGGCACCCTACGGCAGAAAGTGAAGAGGAACTAAAGAACCTCTTGATGAAAGTGAAAGAGGACAGTGAAAAAGTTGGCTTAAAGCTCAACATTCAGAAAATGAAGATCATGGCATCTGGTCCTATCACTTCATGGCAAATAGATGGGGAAAATACGTAAACAGTGACAGACTCTTTTCTTGGGCTCTGAAATCACTGCAGATGGTGACTGCAGCCATGAAATTAAAAGATACTTCCACCTTGGAAGAAAAGCCATGACCAACCTAGACAGCATATTAAAAAGCAGAGACATTACTTTGCTGACAAAAGTCCCTCTAGTCAAAGCTATGGTTTTTCCAGTAGTCACGTATGGATGTGAGAATGAGACTATAAAGAAAGCTGAGTGCTGAAAAATTGATGCTTTTGAACTGTGCTGTTAGAGAAGATTCTTGAGAGTCCCTCGGACCGCAAGGAGATCCAACCACTCAATGCTAAAGGAAATCAGTCCTGAATATTCATTGGAAGGACTGATGCTGAAGCTGAAACTCTGATACTTTGGCCACCTGATGCGAAGAACTGACTCATTGGAAAAGACCCTGATGCTGGGAACGATTGAAGGTGGGAGGAGAAGGGGACAACAGAGCTTGAGATGGTTGGATGGTATCACTGACTCAATGGAGATGAGTTTGAGAAAACTCTGGAAGTTGGTGATAGACAGGGAAGCATGGTGTGCTGCAGTCACAAAGAGTCAGGCAAGACTGAGTGACTGAGCTGAACTGAAAAAGCATAAAATAGCATTAAAAAAAATTCCATTGTACTTTTCATAGCAATCAAAAAAACGCCATTAATACTAAAACCATTTTCAAAATATATATTTAGGACCTTGAAAATAAGTTTAGAAAAATTTAGCAGAAACAGTTGAGAGATATTAAACATTATTTTCATAAGTATAAAGATATACTTTTGAATATTTTTCATGATTTCAAATTCCAGACCACCACAGAGTATCTGGACTGCATATATACACTTCCAGTAAGCATATACATTGCTACTAACACCCTAAGTTCTTTTTGCATGATTGTGTTCTATTTGACATCTAACAGCACGTTCTAAGTCCATTTCATCGTTATGGACAGATGCCTCTGTCACTTATCATTTATGATTATAAATTATTAGTTGCCAGTAGCCAGAACATCCATTAAAAGAAGCTTGACAGCGGAGCAGATTAGACATCTATCTGAATGGCTAATCAGTTCATGCAAACACCACAGACAGAAAACTACCTTTTAAAAACTGTTTATCAATATTTCTGGTTTCTAAAAATTCTGAAGCCTAAAAGGGTATCACAAACCTCATATACTTCATTGCATCCTGACATAAACTGGGTCTTTTCAGATCACTCAAATCTACAGCCTGCAAACCACCAAGATTGTGGGAATGGAAAGGAAATCTTATAGCCCAGTTTTTGGAGCAGGGAGTAAAGTCCAAACAAATTCCATGACTTGCTCAAGGTCACACAGCCATTTGGAGCAGAAATGGAATGGATGATGGCCTTACAGAAGCCCAACCCAGTGATCTTTATAGTATATCACTCTGGTTTCTACAACTGCAAGGGGAAAAAAGGGGAAAAAGGGCTCCATCAACAGTCCATCCTCCAAGGTGGAAAGGGAGGAAAAACAGAACAAACAAATGGAAATTCCATAGAAATGCAATTTATATAAGCAACAAACTGACTGTGAATGCTGAGGGAATTTAATCTCCTAGATCACCAGCTAGGAACACACAGCTTCCCAGAGGCCCTTCACAGTTGATTACATGAAATGGGATCCTTCCTGCCTATGTGTGTATGAGAACATGGACAAAGTTACTATTTGGGTACATCCACCAAGGCTCAGGGGTTCAGCACACAAAGAAAGTCATAGGCACTAATAAGAAGCGATGTGTCCTTAGAATAAATATAGCATTAATACTAACAGCTGCCATTTTTGAAACATTTACTATCTTCCCCATATCATTACTGAGATTGGTGTGCTTTCCTAGATGAGGTCATCAAAGCCTGAGGTCAAAGAGCTTTCTCAGGGTAAATGGCTCTGTTGTCCTGATATCTTCCCCATATCATTACTGAGATTGGTGTGCTTTCTTAGATGAGGTCATCAAAGCCTGAGGTCAAAGAGCTTTCTCAGGGTAAATGGCTCCGTTGTCCTGATACTGTACTCTACAGCTTTATCGACTCCAAGTATTTTCCACTGTAACTGCAGTTTACCTATTTTTAGAAGCCATATCTCTTGAGCAAATAAAGCCATGCAAAGCCCCTTAGGTAAAATATATTTAGGAGGAGGTCTGTTCTGAGGGTAGCTGGTGTGAGGGGCTCGGGGTCCTGCTCTTCCTCTCCTGCCTATACCCCTCAGCCTTGCCAGAGTTCCAGCTCAATGGTCCAGCTCCCTGATGGCCCTGGAACTCCTGGAGCTTTAATACCTGTCAAGGGATATTGTTGGAATGTTCTCATCCCATATATATGCTCCACTCAACTTTGACTTTACTTGCAATAAACACTTCAGTTAAGCCCTCTCAATTCCCTGAACACACACACACACAAATTATTTATTCAGCTGTTTTGCATCAGTTCAGTGAGAAAGGCAATCAACTGTAGGCCAGACATGGAGTAAAGCTGAACTCTGCCCGGTATTCTAAAGGACTTTCTCCCTTTCCTTATTGATCACTAGGCAGTGATGACACTTCAGGAGGATCAGAGATGTGTTTGTTTTATACCACAAAGAAAGCAAAGTGGAGCAAGTGCTTGGGATGCTGAAATTTGTAGGCTGTGCCTCCACCCAGAAAATAGAAACCAAGTTCCACAGTGAACAATCAATATGTGTTGGGCTTCACGAGGAAGGCCTTGCCTATTGTTGTCTATCAGAGGCTCATGGAAAAGGCAGCAATGATGGCATTACACGTGTAAGCTTTAAGAATACATAAATCCTTTTTATGTCTGAGAAATATTCCATTGGATTTGTCACTGTTTAGTCACTAAGTCACGTCTGACTCTTTTGCGACCCCATAGACTGTAGCCCCTAAGCTTTTCTGTCCATCAGATTTCCCAGGCAAGAATACTAGCATGAACTGCCATTCCCTTCTCCAGGGGATCATTCTAACCCAGGGACTGAACCCACATCTCTTGCACTGCAGGCAGAATCTTTACCACTGAATCACCAGGGAGGCTCCTGTATTTCCTTAGCTTATGGTTCAAAGAACAAATATCCAACATAATGCCCAATGGGATTCTTAAATGTTGGTTTTACAAAACCCCACCTGTAATACCCATTACTCTTTGCTGCAACTCTCTGGACTCCTTATTGCCAGGCTCCACGAAGCCCATGCAATCAGGGATGGAGTGTCCAATCTTCTCAGGGTTGTTAGTTAAACGAAATACCTGTCTACAGAAATACTGTTGATCTTAGTCATGGCTCTAATCAGAATATCCTAATTGCTTCAGGCACATTACTAAGCAAGATGCTATTATCATTTTTCTCTTAGAGGATTCACATAAATAAGAATTAGATATCAGGTCTTATCATCCAAGTCTATGACTCACAACCCTAAAAAGTGACAGGGGATAGAATCATCATGGTGGTCACAGGCTTGTTACAATAACAGCACTGACACGGTAGCAGGCACTGTGGCTGACATTTAGTAACAGTCATGTCACTCAACCCCCAAAGCAGCCTTGAAAAGTAGGCTAGTTTAGAAAGGACTCCCAGATGCCCTAAGTTCCCTAGATATGTTCAGGAAAAATAACAGAAAGAGGAAAAAAGAGAGCAAATATGGTCTTTTCAGCTTGTTGACACGATAATATTCTCAGACACCCAGGAAAACACCTAAGAAAAGAAGAGTCTGGAAGACTTGCTTTAAAACTGTTAACTTGGGACAATGCTCAGCCTGAGGAGGAAGTCCCAGACACAGAGGTAAAGCCGAGAAACCTGCCATGATACAGGTTTCCAGTGGAGCCACAAACGTTCTATGGAAATACCTTCATGCTCACATCTTAGAGGGATTTGAGTGGCACCACTATTCGGAAGGTTGTTTAGGCCAAAGACCCAGTACCCACATTCCTATGGGGTTGACAGATGGAATAACCATGGTTGAAAGGAACATTTTGCTTACAGAAACACAGAGATTTATTAGATGGTGATCTGAAGATGTTTTTGAAACCAAACATAGCACAATAAGCCTCTGATTTCTGTGTAGACAGAAGTCTAGTCCACTAAGGTTCTGTTGGGTGTTCCTGAAGAATGGGTCTCCTTCCCCTGGCACATGCCTCCTGGCTCAAAAATACAAGTTTATCCCTTATGTTTCTGCTACCGGGAACAAAATTGATAATAATAGAGTTCTTGATGTTAGTGAGAGAGAGAGACATAGAGACCTTGTATCTTCCTTCCCCAGAAAGAAAATGGCAGCTGTGGATGTCCAGGCAGATAAGGCCAGGGCCAATGGGAACCTCTGAAAGATCCAGCCCAGTGGAAAAGTTACACAAAGAACCAGCAATGGCACAGAAGTTCTAGAGAGAGTTGACAGCTAGCCTATCAAGAAGAAGGGCCATCTAAGTGGTGGCCTGTATGAACTGATGGTTGAGGAACAAGCAAATCTCCCAGAGGAAAGAGGGGACTCCAGTGGAAAGAGGGCTCAAAATGATCAAACTAAGCTAAAGATGAACGAAAAAAGCGTATTTTTTGCATATCTAATTTTTCTGGGTGTGTTTCACTCATTTATTCTGAGGAAATCTTGCAAAAACTAGAAGTGTAATGCCATAAGAATGCATCCAGTCAGTAAGGCAGAAGCAGGAGGGTAGAGAGATAAAGGATGATGCCCACCAGGTCTGGTCCCTGGTGGAATCCAAATAGAGGAACCTCCCACTCCTTGCCATTACTCATTCTAAACTGAAAGTCACTCAGTTATGTCTGACTCTTTGCGACCCCATAGACAGTAGCTTGCCAGGCTCCTCTGCTCATGGAATTCTCCAGACAAGCATACTGGAGCGGGTAGCCATTCCTCTCTCGAGGGAATCTTCCAAACCCAGGGACTGAATCCAGATTTCTCACACTGCAGGCAGATTCTTAACCATCTGAGCCACTCATTCTAAGGCCAGTGCTTAATTCTAGGCAGAATGAGACTGAGGAACAAAATGAAAATCAATCACCAAAGAACAGATAAAGCTGATTCATTTCTGAACTCAAGTAAAATCAATACAAAGAACTTGAATATTTGGCTGCCTAAATATTAAACAAGAAAATCTGGAATAGACATTGTCCTCCTTGAAAGAAGTAGAACCTCAAGAAAGTATCTCATCAAGGTGAAGGTTGCCATTGGCAGAACTGGCAGCCTGTCTTCAAGAGCGAGGGTGCATCAGACATTCGTATAAGTGGCCATGGATTGGCATGAGATTAAGACCTACCTGGGTTCATGATCTATTCAGCCTACATAGGTGCACCCAAAGTTCTTAGCTGAGATGGGTACCGAGTATCACCACCACATGCAACAGTTAAGGGGAATCAGAGGAGTAACAGTAAATATAGCCTCAGCCACCCATTAAGCTCAAGCCCTTTGATCGATAGCACACTGAGAAAATCCATCCTCATGATTCTTTTCTAGCTAGGTGAGCACAGGGCAGTGCCCTGAAGCCGGGGTCAATTCCTTTTAGCCCCTCAACTCACCCACTCATGCATGATGGGAATTTCCCAGAGTGCTTTGTGGGAATTAATTTACAGTGAAAGTGAACTGAAGAAATGTCATTTGCGATATGGGGGTAGTTTGCATTCACGTGATGAAAATAATAATTATTATAAGGTAATAGTCACTTAGGAAAGTGAAAGGAAAGGAAGGAAAGCTATGGCAAACCTAGATAGATCAAAAGAGACATCCCTTTGCCCACAGAGGTCCATATAGTCAAAGCAATGGTTTCTCCAGTAGTCATGTATGGAGGTGTGAGTTGTACCATTAAGAAGGCTGAGCACCAAAGAGTTCATGCTTTTGAATCATGGTGCTGGAGGAGACTCTTGAGAGTCCCCTGGACAGCAAGGAAATCAAATCAGTCAATCCTAAAGGAAAGCAACCCTGAAGGGAAGGACTGATGCTGAAGCTGAAGTTCCACTACTTTGGCCACCTGACACAAAGAGCTGACTCACTGGAAAAGACCCTTATGCTGGCAGAAGATTAAAGCCAAGAGTAGAAGGGGGTGACAGAGGATGAGATGGTTAGATAGCATAACCAACTCAAAAAACATGAATCTGAGCAAACTCCAGGAGATAGCAGAGTACAGAGGAGCCTGGCGTGCTGCAGTCCATGGGGTCGCAAAAAGTCAGTCGTGACTTAGCAACTGAACAACAACTAATAATCACTTGTAGACTTAATACACAAGTGATCAAGGAAAAAAAAAATCTGCTGGATTTTAACCATTCCTGGGGACAAGGAAATACTGTTCTATCTCCCCATCTTTCCTGTATTATCAGATTCTCATCAGAGATGACACGTCATCATTCAGGAGTTCCTAAAATATTTTCAGGGGAACAAAGACATCCTATGAGATAAAAATCCAAAGAAGGGCACTGTTATTAAATAAATTGGGGACAATGCAGAGTTAAACTAAATTTAAGGTTTTCTTTTTTGTAGGACTTCTCCAATGTATGTAAAAGCTTTTAATGTACATGGTGAATTTCCAAGAATTTATCCCTAGTGTGTACCACTCACAAGTACCTTTGCCTACTTCACTCTTTCCCTAGAGGCAGGAACAGAGAAAATATTTTGCATATGTGATGCTTTTCTCTTGTTAGCTGAGGTACTTGATCATATTTTATAACCTTAATAAGTTGAGATAACATAAAAGAAAAACATTTTTATAATTTTAATTTCAGAGTCTGTATCTTAAGTTAAGGTTAAATAGCAACTTCCAAAGACTAGCATATACATTCCTCCCAGGATACAAACACACAAAACCACATAGCAAAGAATTCTTCAGAAGAAGTAAAAAATCTGCCACCTGTCCACAAAGGAGATGACATAAAGCACACAGCAGAGATAGCAGTTGTTAGGCAATAGCTGAGCACTTTCAAAGACTTAAAGCACAAGATCAAAGCACATGGATTGTGACAAGGCTTAACGGCAGAAAGGCACTACCCAATTCAGAATAGTCACTGAACACACCATTAATTTACAGCTCAATAAAAGGATTTAAAATGTAGTACACATCAAGGTTTAGATTTTCTGTATCATTTCAGACACAGTTTGTGCTGTGCTGTGTTTTGGGCTTCACTGGGGCTCAGCCAGTAAAAAATCTGCCTGCAATGCAGGAGATGCAGGTTCAGTCCCTGGGTCAAGAAGATCCCATGGAGAAGGAAATGGCAGCCCACTTCAATATTCTTGCCTAGGAAATCCCAAGAACAGAGGAGCCTAGCAGGAGGATTGCTCAGAGAGTCCATGGGGTTGCAAAGAAATGGACAGGACTGAGTGACTAAACAACCAAACGCCACCCTGTTGGGTTTTACTTCAGGATATGACAACGTGTCCTTTGCAGGCAACATATTAGTGAATTGCAACAATGTAATCATTGATTCCAAGTTTGGAACACAGCTTATTGACTGTATGCCATGCAGGGACCATTACATGAATCTGATATTCTACAATAATACACAATAAACAGGACCGGTTTATACATATTTTATGTAATTATATTAGCATTATATTAAATATATAGTACACTGCTGCTGTTACTGCTGCTGCTGCTAAGTCACCTCAGTCGTGTCCAACTCTGTGTGACCCCATCGACGGCAGCACACCAGGCTCCCCCGTCCCTGGGATTCTCCAGGCAAGAACACTGGAGTGGGTTGTCATTTCCTTCTCCAACGCATGAAAGTGAAGAGTGAAAGTGAAGTCACTCAGTCGTGTCTGACTCTTAGCAATACCACAGAGTGCAGCCCACCAGGCTCCTCCATCCATGGGACTTTCCAGGCAAGAGTACTGGAGTGTTGTGCCATTGCCTTCTCTGATATAGTACACATGACATTAATATTATATATATAAATTATATGTTTTAGATAGTTCTATTTCTTATGCATGGGGCTTCTCCACTGGCTCAGTGGTAAAGAACCTACCTGTAAATGTAAGAGATGCAAGTTCAGTCCCTGGGTCCAGAAGATTCCCTGGAGAAGGAAATAGCAACCCACTCCAGTATTCTTGCTTTGAAATCCCATAGACAGAGGAGTCTGGCAGGTTACAGTCCATTGGTCACAAAGAGTCAGATACGACTGAGCGATTAAATAACATTTCTTATGCAAACTATAGTTTACATATTTCATTATATATACCATGTAGTATATAAATAAACATACATAATTGCAATATAACCATAGACAGTACATATGTATGAGTTGAACACATATGTATGAGCTTATCAGTTCAGTTCAGTCGCTCAGTTGTGTCCGACTCTGTGACCCCATTGACTGCAGCACGCCAGGCTCCTTTGTCCATCACCAACTCCTGGAGCCTACTCAAACTCATTTCCATCATGTTGGTGATGCCACCCAAGCATCTCATCCTCTGTTGTCCCCTTCTCCTCCCGGCTTCAATCTTTCCCAGCATGAGGGTCTTTACTAATGGATCAGTTCTTAGTATCAGGTGGCCAAAGTATTGCAGTTTCAGCTTCAGCATCAGTCCTTCAAATGAATATTCAGGACTGATTTCCTTTAGGATGGACTGGTTGGATCTCCTTGCAGTCCAAGGGACTCTCAAGATTGCGTTCTCCAATACCACAGTTCAGAAGCATCAATTTTTCAGCACTCACCTTTCTTTTTAGTCCAACTCTCACATCCATACATGACTACTGGAAAAACCACAGCTTTGACTAGATGGACCTTTGTTGGTAAAGTAATGTATCTGATTTTCAATATGGTGTCTAGGTTGGTCACAGTTTTTCTTCCAAGGAGCAGGTATCTTTTAATTTCATGGCTGCACTCACCATCTGCAGTGATTTTAGAGCCCCCCCAAAACAAAATCTCTCACTGTTTCCACTGTTTCCCCATATATTTGCCATGTAGTGATGGGACCAGATGCCATGATTTTAGTTTTCTAAGTTTTAAGCCAACTCTTTCACTTTAGTTCTTCTTTGCTTTCTGCCATAAGGGTAGTGTCATCTGTGTATCTGAGGTTACTGATATTTCTCCCAGCAATCTTGACTCCAGCTTTTGTTTCATCCATCCTGGCATTTTGAATGATGTACTCTGCATATAAGTTAAATAAGCACAGTGACAATATACAGCCTTGACATACTCCTTTCTGTATTTGGATCCAATTTGTTGTTCCATGTCCGGTTCTAACTGTTCCTTCCTGACCTGCATACAGGTTTCTCAGGAGGCAGGTCAAGTGGTCTGGTATTCCCATCTCTTGAAGAATTTTCCACAGTTTGTTGTGATCCACACGGTAAAAGGCTTTGGTGTATTCAATAAAGCAGCATAGATGCTTTTCTGGAACTCTCTTGCTTTTTTGATGATCCAACAGATGTTGGCAACTTGATCTCTGGTTCCTTTTCCTTTTCTAAATCCAACTTGCACATCTGGACTTTCACAGTTCACATACTGTTGAAGACTGGCTTGGAGAATTTTGAGCATTACTTTGCTAGTGTGTGAGATGAGTGCAGTTATGCAGTAGTTTGAACATTCTTTGGCATTGCCTTTCTTTGGGGTTAGAATGAAAACTGATCTTTTCTAGTCCTGTGGCCACTGCTGAGTTTTCAAGATTTGCTAACATATTGAGTATGGCACTTTCACAGCATCATCTTTTAGGATTTGAAATAGCTCAACTGGAATTCCATCACCTCTGCTATTTTTGTTCATAGTGATGCTTCCTAAGGCCCACTTGACTTCACATTCCAGGATTTCTGGCTCTAGGTAAGTGATCCCACCATCATGGTTATCTGGGTCATGAAAATCTTTTTGCATACTTTTTATGTGTATTCTTGCCACCTCTTCTTAATATCTTCTGCTTCTGTTAGGTCATACCATTTCTGTCCTTTATTGTGTTCATCTTTGCATGAAATTTTCCCTTGGTATCTCTAATTTTCCTGAAGAGATCTCTAGTCTTTCCCATTCTGTTGAGCTTGTGTATGTGTAAATACATACATACATACATACACACAATTCCACATGTATGTTTTCTACTGATTCTGTTAACCTCTGAGTATACTTCATTAGAACATCTCAACACTCCTCCTAATATGTATCAACTCAGTTACAGACAGAACTGCTTTTCAGCATCTCCCAAGCTCATCCTACCACCAAGGACCTCGAGAAATCTTTTTCTCCTTCTCTTTCTTCTACACAAATGGGCAACCTTAGTTCATATACTATGCTTATGAATGCAAACATCAGCGTACTATTATCCAACAGGTAAGAAACTTCTGTTCTCTCTCCATACAGAGACCACACAGAAACTGCTGAAATACTGAACCATGCACACAATGATTAATTTACACTCATTGTCATTTTAGAGTGAACTATACTCTGTTAAATCTGTGTTCTCCAAAAATCAATACTTAATTCATGGTCTCGATGTGAGGAAATTTAATGTGAACCATAAAATTCGACTCCCTGGGCACTAGCTTACTGTAACATGCTATTACAACTCTTTATCCCTCTTGTGATTTCAGAGAATTAGTCTGAGCACCTCATAATTCCTACCCTGCTGAAACACATTATCAAAAGCTTATACCACTTGGAAGTAATTGAAGTCCACACTTCCTAATCTACATTAAGATTTATTTGAGGTTTTTTTTTCTTACTCTGTTCAAGACAGATGTAGTCTCAGCATTTATCCCTGTCATTTACTTTTTCCAACTAGACCACATAAACCATGGGATAAAAGAGATCATGCTACGTCTTCGTTGTTCATCTGGGGGAGGGGACGTATCAAAATTAGCTTCTATATACTGTCTGGGGTTGACAGTGATCCCAGAGGCCCTGTCTGCTTTTCCACTGGAACACCTTTTAAGCACTGGCCAGCCTCTGGAGTCATCCCTGAACAGCCCCTCTGGGAGTGAGCTTCTACAACTCCTCTCTGGCATGCTTCTTTCTTGTGACAACCACAACAAACAGTGGAGGCAGGGCGTCACTCATGGTGTGGCCAAACTTTTAGCACTACTAAGGGCTGACTGCAGATGGAACACTCTTTGGTTTGGAGGCCTGTCCCGACTAGGGAGTAGGAAGCAGCAGGTAACTACAGTGAGAACATCAGGGCCTTTCCTGATGACCCAGGCATGGGTGGACAGAAACACAATGTAGTGGGTGGGACATCTTGACAAACTCACCCTAAATGCTTACGTTAATTTATTCTTCTAACTTTCTTAAGTGAAGAGCCAAGGACCACTACTACTTTAAACCAGGAAGAAACAGGGTTGTAGAAAACGCTTCAGAGGTATGCAGACTTTAGTCCACATCTTAATTTTGCCATTCAGCACTCTGTGACCTTGAGCAGCACTTTTGGCCTCTATCATCAACCATTTTAACCTATAGGCTGGAGAGAACTGAGATGATGTATATAAAGCTCCTTGACACAGTGCCTGGCACACAGCGAGCCCTGAATGAACAACAGGTCCACGTGGGAGGTGTTATCTGTTACCAGGCTCTTGACTTACACATTCGTTGATCTCAAGTTTGTCATTCGACATTTGGTCAGATGATTCTTTGTTGTGGAGGTTGTTCTGTGCATTACAGGATGGTTAAAGGCATTCTTCGCCTCTCCACATTAAATGGCACTGGTACCTCTCCATCCCCAGTTGTGACCCTCAAAAGTGTCTCCAGACACTGCCAAATGTACCCTAGAAGCAAAAGTGCCCCGATCATCACTGCATCATTTAATCCTGAAAAAAATCCTGGAAGATGGGTGGCTTGTCCATCCTACAAAGGAGTCACATGAACGGTGTAGGATCCCAGCAGTATTAAGGGGAGATCCAGGACCTTGGGCCAAGAGCCTGAACTCCATTCCTGTGTTCCACATCTTTAAAATGGGTATTTTTTAAAGAAGACAAATCAAAGTACCATGTGTACTCAGCATTCTACGTTCAACTTCTGACAGGCCAAAGTGTTAGGGGAAGCACACTGATTGAAACCGCCCACCCTGGCCAGGCACCATAGTAACCATTTGCATGAGTTGTTTTACGACAGGAGATCCTGATAAGGAATAAGGAACTGATAAGCCACCACCAACCAGAAGAGTTCGGGAAAGGTCTAAAGGAGACACCGTGTGTCCATCCACTTCCCAGAATCCCTCTCGCCAGCATCCATCTTGGCTGAGTGATGCGTGCGCCACCAGGAAAGACTCTGAATTAGAAAGATTGGCCAAAGACAACCTGGAAACTAACGCCATCACCATAAAACCCGAGACTGCGAGCCACGCAGCAGAGCAGTTCTCCTGGGTTCCCTTACCCTACTGCTCTCCACCTGGGTGCCTTTTCCCAATAAAATCTCTTGCTTTGTCAGCACATGTATCTCCTCGGACAATTCATTTCCGAGTGTTAGACAAGAGCCCAGTTTTGGGCCCTGGAAGGGGTCTGCCTTCCTGCAACAAAAGCAAGGTTTATGTGACTACACGTCTCACGTTTACTCCAGTTTTATTAACTTGCAATAACTGTATTTTCAGGGCTACCCTCCCACATATTTCAGTGCTCCTTCATTAAGGTCCACTTTACCTTCCTCTTCCTCCTTCCCTCTAAAGACAACCTGAGCTTGTCAATCCAACAGCCTGGATTTGAACTACAGTTCTGCCACTTCCTAGCTATGTGGCTTCAGGCAGGTAATTTAATCCCACCCTTGTATCCTACACAAAAACAAACTGGATATTGTGGTCTTCTCAGCTGAGTACAGAGCCATCTCTACAGGGCAACCTGCTATGCAGAGCACAATTGTAAAAGGTACACAGCTGGAGTTGTGGAGCGAAACTCTGCCCTCAACTCTCTTCTGCAGAACCATCAGCACAGGTCGTGTGATGCTTTCCCCTTCATTCAATGTACTCTGCCCATCCACAAGCTCTAAGGATTTATCATATCTTCCCCACAGAAACACAAATCAAAAATATAAAATAGACAACCAAAAAGGACCTACGTACAGCACAGGGAACTCATTCAATCGTCTGTATTAACCTATATGAGAAAGAATCTGAAAAAGAATGAATGTATGTACATGAGTAACAATCACTTTGCAGTATACAACACAACTAAAGATACATCTTGCAATACCCAACAGAAACTAACATAGCACTGTAAGTCAACTACACTCTAATTTTTTTAAAAATCCAACTTCCTCAACAAATTGAACACAAGTCAAACATAACCCAGCTGCCCCATTTAGTTTATGACTAAGAGACTGTAGAAATGGACCCTGCAATGGTGCCTGCTAATGGCCAAAAGCCCTGGGGGTTCTTCTCCAAGAAAAGGGGCCAGGCTTATAACCAGTGGGAACTGTCCACAAGGGGGCAGCCAAGTCCTGTTGCCCGGCACAGAGGATTAACCCCTTCTCATCAGGTGTGCTTGAACTTGACTGGTTTTCAACCCCTTTCTACGTAGTGATTTTGAATGGGGACGTCTTAACAAGATGCTCAAATAAATCTCACAGAGAAAATGTCAACTATTCCGATCACTTTCCACTTCTACAACTTCAAAACTCATGAAACATTCTTGAGAAAGGACAATTTTAAAGTCACACAGCCCTTAAATTCCAAACTGAGCAATAACTGTATCACCATTTTGAGTCCCAAATGCAAAATGATATGAAAAACTATGGGTGAGAGTTCTGTTTTCTGTTACAATTATACAAAGTTAGGGGAAAATTCTGAGTGATTTTCCAAAGAAAGTGGCCAACAAAACACTTTTATTTTCTGAAACATTAAATAAGATGAAAATCTTCACACATAAATAAGAACATTTGGGATTATCCTCTCCATAGGTGATATGACCAAAGCAGATACTGCTTTATGTATTAGCCTTATTTCAAAACATCTTCCTTAACATTTATGCTTTATGTATTAGCCCTATTTCAAAACATCTTCCTTAACATTCTTAAAGTTATTCTTAATGTCCTCTAAATACCCTTTACCATATTCTAAGAATGCAGCTAGTACAAACTGCCTTCTCACATTGGAAACATGTGAACATGTAGGAAAAAGCAATCTTAAGATACAACTTGTTAGTGCAGGAAATACTTTATTCAGGTAAATCCACATTTATCTTCTTAAGACTTGAAGAGAAGATATCTTCTCTTGAAGAGAAGAGGGAAAAAACAAAATTGTGATTTCTAGGCCCCCAGGTCAAGTAGAGTGAGAAGTCAAGTGGGCCTCAGGAAGCATCACTATGAACAAAGCTAGAGGACACGATGGAATTCCAGCTGAGCTGTTTCAAATCCTGAAAGCTGATGCTGTTAAAGTGCTGCACTCAATATGCCAGCAAACCTGGAAAACTCAGCAGTGGCCACAGGACTGGAAAAGGTCATAAAAACAAAATTGTGATTTCTAGGCCCCCAGGTCAAGTAGAGTGAGAAGTCAAGTGGGCCTCAGGAAGCATCACTATGAACAAAGCTAGAGGACACGATGGAATTCCAGCTGAGCTGTTTCAAATCCTGAAAGCTGATGCTGTTAAAGTGCTGCACTCAATATGCCAGCAAACCTGGAAAACTCAGCAGTGGCCACAGGACTGGAAAAGGTCAGTTTTCATTCCAATCCCAAACAAAGGCAGTGCCAAAGAATGCTCAAACTACTTCAAAATTGCACTCATTTCACATGCTAGCAAAGTAGTGCTCAAAATTCTCCAAGCTAGGCTTCAACAGCATGTGAACTGAGAACTTCCAATGTTCAGCTGGATTTAGAAAAGGCAGATGAAACAGAGATCAAATTGCCAACATCCACTAGATCACAGAGAAAGCAACAGAATTCCAGAAAAACATTTATGCCTTCTTCACTGACTATGCTAAAATGTTGACTGTGTGGATCACAACAAACAGTGGCAAATTCTTTAAGAGATGGGAATACCAGACCACCTGACCTGCCTCATGAGAAATCTGTATGCAGGTCAAGAAGCAACAGTTAGAACCAGACATGAAACAACTGACTGGTTCCAAATTGAGAAAGGAGTATATCAAGGCTGTATATTGTCGCCCTGCTTATTTAACTTATATGCAGAGTACATCATGCAAAATGCCAGGCTGGATGAAGCACAAGCTGGAACCAAGATTACCAGTGGAAATATCAATAACCTCAGATACGCAAATGACACCACCCTTACAGCAGAAAGTGAAGAGGAACTAAAGAGCCTCTTGATGAAGGTGAAAGAGGAGTGTGAAAAAGAACGTGAAAGAGGGGAGTGAAAAAGCTAACTAAAAACTCAGCATTCAGAAAATGAAGATCATGGCATCTGGTCCCATCACTTCATGGCAAAATAGATGGGGAAACAATGGAAACAGTGGCAGACTTTATCTGCAGCCATGAAACTAAAAGATGCTTGCTCCTTGGAAGAAAAGCTATGATCAACCAAGACAGCATATTAAAAAGGAGAGACATTACTTTGACAACAAAGGTCCCTCTAGTCAAAGCTATGCTTTTTCCAATAGTCATGTATGGATGTGAGAGTTGGACCATAAAGAAGGCTGAGTGCCAAAGAATTGATGCTTTCAAACTATGGTGTTAGAGAAGACTTTTGAGAGTCCCTTGGACTGCAAGAAGATCAAATCAGTCAATCCTAAAGCAAATCAACCCTGAAATTCATCGAAGGGTCTGATGCTGAAGCTCCAATACTTTGGCCACCTGATGAAAAGAACTGATCAATTTAAAAAGACCCTGATGCTGGGAAAGATTGAAGGCAGGAGGAGAAGGGGACAACAGAGGATAGGATAGTTGGATGGCATCACTGACTCAATGGACATAAGTTTGAGCAACATCTGGGAGATGGTGAAGGACAGGGAAGCCTGGTGTGCTGCAGTACATGAGGTCGCAAACAGTTGGACGTGACTGAGTGACTGAACAACACGTTAAGACCTGTTGGGAAATAAAAACAAGACTTTCAGATACAGAAGTGAGAAAAATAAAAACAGCAGACTATAGCTACATGGTAAAACAAACTAGATTCAGAAAGTTCTGTCCTTTTAGCATAAAAGTTCAATAATCATTATATATATTATACATAAATAATATATATAATTAATATATAAAATATATATATAAATAAAATAGTAGCAATAGTGTTAGTCGCTCAGTCTTGTTAGACTCTTTGTGACCCCAAGGACTGTATAGCCCACCAGGCTCCTCTGTCCATGAAACTTTCCAGGCAAGAATACTAGACTGGGTAGCCATTTCCCTCTCCAGAGAATCTTACCAATCCAGGGATCGAACCCAGGTCTCCCACATTACTGGCAGATTCTTTACTGTCTGAGCCACTAGGGAAGCCGTGTGTGTGTGTGTGTGTGTGTGTGTGTGTAACGTACGCTGACGTGTGTGCTCAGTCGCTCAGTCATGTCCGAGTGTTTGCGACCCCGTGAACTGTAGCCTGCCAGGCTTCCCTGTCCATGGGATTCTCCAGGTAAGAATACTAGAGTGGGTTGTCATGCCCTCTTCCAGGGGATCTTTCCAATCCAGGGATCACATCTTTTATGTCTCTTGCATTGGCAGGCAGGTTCTTTACCACTAGTGCCACCTGGGAAGCCATATATATTTATGCGTGTGTGTGTGTGTATAATATATCTACACAATAGTCCCTTGGTATCTACAGGGGATATGTTCTAGGATTCCTTACATATACCAAAATCTATGGATGCTCAAGTCCCCTATATAAAATGGTATAATATTTGCATGTAACTTATGTACATTTTCTTGTATACTTTAAATCATCCCTAGATTATTTATAATACATAATACAATGTAAATGCTATATAAATAGTTGCCAGCATGTGGCAGAATCAAGCTTTGTTTTTTACAACTTTCTGGAATTTTTTTTTCCCAAATATTTTCTGTCTGAAGTTCATTGAATTCAAAGATATAGGACCTCAGATACAGAAAGTCAACTGTATGCATTGGGTATAAACACCTCTATCTATGTATATCTATCTATCTATGTATATATAATATATGTTAATATCATATATATTTTCAGTTCAAAAAACATGAGCTTTATTTTACATGACCCTTCAGAGTCCAAGTAAAATAATGTAGCATCTGTTTATATTTAAATAATTTTAGCATATAAGCATAAAATATTTGAAGAGTTGGAAAAGTACCTACCTATATAAAATATTCAATTCAGTATCAAAGACTATAAATAGCATCACAGTACAATGTAAGTACTATAAGTAGCACTGTGATACCATTTATTATTGCAGAATTATAGTACTATTTATAATATTCATGTATAAACTTAATTCAACTTAGTATTAAGAAAATGCTAAGCAGAAAATATAGATATCAAAATTAAATTAGAAATATAAAAAATGATATACAAGAAGTTATTTCTAAGCCCAAAGATGGCTTAGAATCTCAGAGAGGAAAAAAACTTAGCTAAAATAATGTTAATATAAAGAATAATGAGTAGTTGCTCCACATCCAACCTACAAAAGCTTCAGAAACTTGAATCTGAAAAATTATTTACTCAGAAAATGAGATGTCGCGTGAACAGAGGAAAGTGATAACCACACTTTCTTTGCAAAGATAGAGGTAGAAAATGGGAATGATGTGGGCAATTCATTCCAAAATGTCTTGATCTTTTTAATCAAATGGGAGGGAAGCAGAGAGAAAGTTTCAGCTCAGCCACAGTGAAACAGATGAGAAATCTGGTAGAGATGAGTCATCATCCCTCTAAACATGATGGCTGTTTTTTTTTGTTTTGTTTATTTTTTATTTTTTACCTTGCATTCATGATAGGTATACCCTCTCAATACCTTTTCAATGATAGTCCAGCCCTTTGCTAAGTTGTTCTGGTAATGCACACACCATTCTGATTTAATACTTGCAGAATGATGTTCTTCTACAGGCCTGTGCAGCAGTTGGAGGTATTCAAAATAACCTTATTTAAGCAAAAATTCTATTTGTGACAGGTATATCTTTTTATGTTTTTGAAAAATCACAGAAAGTTGTTACAGTTCATTCAATGTAAGTGAAGTTATAACCACTTTTTGCAACACTGGTAATGATGATAACATTTCCATCATTCACAGTTCATCCTTCATAAATTGGGTAGTCTAACTAAAAAGAGAGAAATTTAGTATTTCTCAGAAAAAATTGCACATGTACTTACCATATTGGTGGCATAAAACAAAGATATAAATAAAAGATGATGTGTGCTTACATTCCATTAAAACCTTTCTGGACATTTGTACATTTGTACATCTGGACATTTAATATAGCTATTAAGCAGGAACATCAGAAAATAATGATCATCTTTAAGAAAAAGAGAAAGAGATCATAAGGTAGCTCTAGCAAACATTTTTAAGTGATTAGTGAGTATTTCAAGGGAACTGGTGAAAATAACTAAAAATTGCAGCATTTGTGATAGTCCTAAAAATACTTATAATTGCATATGAAAAACCTCTGAATCATTTAATCTTTTTTTTTTGAAAGCAACTAGTCATTTGTGTTAAGTGTTTGCACATTTTGAATATATGGAAGCACATTTTATGTACTTTGGAGTACTGCTGATGTAGTAGGTAGTATATCATCAAACCACCACTGCAGCAATTCTAAGGTCAAAGCTATTTCTTTTGGATTTGATATATTTTGCACATGATTTATGGATTAATTTTATGGAAAATATGTAAGCTATATGTCCCCAAAAGCATTTTATAGTATTATAACAATAAAATATTATAGTTATGGGACGCCCTTCATCTAGGCTTATCAAAGCCCTTTCCTGACATTAGTTAAGCCTTAAAATACCCTCAGAGGCAAGGAAGTATACCCAGACAACTTTTTTAGAACATAAAGAACACTGGGGCTTTTCACAAGTCTACCTAGGTTTAGAAACACTCTAAATCATTCATGTCTTTATTCATTCATTCTACTAGAATGAGCTTCAGACTGTGCTAGGAGCTGGGGATAGAATGATGTGGAAATACTAAAAGCACCATTCCTGGCCTCCCTCTTGAACCTTACTATGAAATATGTGAAATGCTTTCATTTATGGGGAACAAAACAATCTAATACCTTTCCTCTGATTTGGAGTTCACTCTTGCAATCTGAAAACACACCTCTCAATGATATTTTCTAGCAGCAAAAAATCCAAGCTTCCAAGTAGTAAAAATGCATTACAGACAGTAGAGCTCCTCCATAAACCTTTCTGAGAATTAACTTTGCCCAGATCCCTAACCCACGTTGGTCAATGGGATTCTAAGCAAGTGAGTCCAAGTAAAATTAGAAAAGTAAAATTAGAAAAATTAATAAAAAACTTCCAAGAAAATCAGTAAAGATATAATTGAATGGCTTTGAGAAGCAGGTGCATCAACAGTGAGGATAATTTAGAGAGCCTAAGGAGAAGGGTTCCACACAATTGCCCCAAAAGCAAACAGAAGGGCTCAAAGTTCACACTGGTCTGAAGCCAATTAGCAGCAGGTGCCGCAGTCTGGGAGCTCACGCTTTCTTAATGATGCAAAAGTAGATTATTTGCAAGAAAGAGCCCCGAAAGTTTCAACCGTCCCTGCATCTATACCCTTTTCAATATGACCCTGCAGCAATTCTATCAAGATGTGATACTTACTTCTTCACCCCCTGAAGCTGAGCTAACCCCATGACTTACTTTGCAAAAGAATGCAGAGGAAGTAATTGTGCCAGTTCTGACACAGGTCCCAAGAGGCCTTATACCCCTGTTTCCTGTACACTTCTGCCACTGTCATATGAACAAGCCCAGGCTGGCCTGCTTGCAGATGAGACACCATGTGGAGCACGCATGAATCATACCAGTTGTGACCATCTTAGCTCAGCCAGCTTGTAGCAGATGCCCTCACTGACTAAAGATGCAAGAGCAGGTCCAGCCCAGATCAGCTGGGCCCAGCTCAGATAAGAAGAGCCACCCAGCTGGTCTGCAGATACAAATAAAATAACAAAATCTTTAATTTAGGCCAGTGGATTTTGAAGTATTTTTTACGGAGTAATAACTAATGTGACTAAATTTCAGCAAATATTATCTGTTGCACAATGATGAACTTGAATCACTAGAAAAGATTAAATTCTACCCTGATCCTCTGTTGAGTAAGGCAAAGATACATGAACACATTAGAGGTTTTTCCGTTGAAGGAGCCATTAAAAATACATAAAAGGGAAAAAGTCCAAAACCTCTGAAAACTCCAATTATCCAGCACGGTTTATTCATAAGGGTGCCATATAATCTTCATTTTGCTAGACATGAAAATCACAATTATAAAAATGACAAATTAGAGAGTACTAGACATATTATAGGATATTACCATGCTTTGTAAAAGATGTACTAGATGGCTCTAATAGGCATTTAAACTATAATCTAATTTTTGAATAATCTACTTTTCAAACATATTTTTGGAAACACATTGCATGATAGAGGAACACTTTATTATCTGGACTCCAGGCCAACTAGGGCCTTCCTGGAGGAGTTTCTTGTGCCAAGTTGTGGAAAGCTAAGTTGACTAAGTATTCTAATACAGTCTAAGGAAGTCATGAGGCTATTCTGAGAGAAGTGGGGTACTGGGGACCATCTGCAGGAGAGGCATTTTTCCTTTGGGGGAAGGCCTGGAATTGACAGAGAATATTATGAGTTAAGTTATCAGCTGGGAATTACTCAATCCTTTATGTAATAGGGAAGAGCAAATCTGACCCCATGTTGGATCCGTTTCTTTCTCTTCAACCTTTGTGCTCTGTGGCCTGTGCTTGGTCACGCTCACTCTACACATCTTGAAAAAGAATGTAGTGTATAGCCTGATATATAGAGGATAGTCTATTATCAGGGCTCTGATCTTTAAGAATCCATAGAGAGATAAAACATTGCAGAACAGAGAATAACATTTGTCTTGTTGGAGGTTTACAGGAACATCGTGACTTGACCTACATGGACAGCTGCAGAACAGCAGCAAACAATCACCCTCTCTCTCATTTTTAATATAAAAGCCTGAATTTTGACTGGGATAAGGTTGTTCTTTGGGACACTAGTCCACCATCTTCTCATCTGCTGACTTTCGAAACAACGTCATTATTCTTTGCCCCAACATCTTATCTCCCAATATATTGGCCTAGAGCATAGGAAGAAGAATGAATTTGGATTTGGCAACATTTACACATTCAAAAAATACTTGCTGAGCACCTATCAGGCGCCTGGTACAGCGTTAGATATGAATATATATGGAGATAATGAAGATAAGGCTGCTGTCCTTGAGTAAATATGATCTCTTTAGAGATCAACAAGTCTGAGTTAGGGATCTAAGTAACAAACAAAAGACCCTTAGTCAAATATCATCACAAACAAAGGGTACTTCTTACCTCATGCCTCAACTGATCAGAGTGCTCAGAAAATATTGTATGACGGTTTCTGAGACCCTGTTCCAGCTTATCAAAAAGCATGCAATGGTTGGGTAATGATGTAATGTGTTGGTAAGACAATGTGATGTGTTGACATGGGTAATTTTAAAGCAGATATATTTTCTAAATATATTTTATTATTCTCCTTTGTGCATACATTTAATGAGGTCCAATTGTTAGCTAAATGCTGTATTAGTCCCTGAGTATATGCATCCTCATGGAGCCACTGTTCTCATGGAGATCGCACTGTAGCATCATCCCTGTCACACTGTTTCTGAGGGGACAAAATACAAGGGCATCAATAAAAATAAGAGACTACGTAAGAGACCGCTGGCCGCAGAGAACTGGTAATGGTATGTTAAGATTTGTTTGCTGCTTTAACATTTCACTCTAGTGTTTTATGGTAGGCCAGTGGTAGGGGCATATTAAAAATTAATATAATAATAATGACAAGAACTACAATCTAGTGTTTATGGAAAATTTACTTTGTGTCAAGTGTTTAACATATTTTCACTAAATCTTCACAATACACCAGTTATCCCCATAAGGGAAGCTAGAACCTAGCAAGGTTAAAATATCTGTTCAAGTTCACCTGGCTCCTGAATTGCAGAGATCAAATTTACATGCACAACTTTCTGATTCACAGCTCAAATTCTTAACCATCAGGCTCTCTTGACTGGTATCTGTAAATATTTTGGTTAAACTTAATCTCATACTTCATATCACTAACAATGAAGAGTTCCAAAAGAAATGGCCCCAACACCTACATGTATATTCAAATATATTTTCCTAAGCTCTGTGGCAAGCTATGAAATTTCCTCTCTCTAAGTGTCCTATATGTCTCTCTCCTGGAGTATTTACTGTGGTCTGTATACAATATGGGCTTCCATGGTGCCTCAGATGGTAAAGAATCTGCCTACAATGCAGGAGACCTGAGTTCAATCCCTGCATTGGGACGATCCCCCGGAGAAGGGAATGGCGACTCACTCCAGTATTCTTGACTGGATGAGAACTTCATAGACAGAGGAGCCTGGCAGACTGCAGTCCATGGGGTCACAAAGAGTCAGACATGACTGAGTGTATATAATATAGATATTTGTGTATTTGTGTTTATAACATTAAGCCTTCTCTATATGCATTCATGTCCCTCCCCCCGCCACATACACATGCACTCATACATAGCTATCTTGATACACTCAGCCCTTAGGACAGGATCTGCTTCTCATATGCCAACATATACCTCAAGGGGTGTAGCTCAGTATTAAACAGTACACAAATATTTGCCAAATAGGAGTTGAATTAAGGCACATCTCTTCCCATCTTAGCTAATATAATCTTTCAGCCAGCAGCAGGCTGCCTACAAGTTATAATAAATCAGTTTTTATAGATCTGTGCTCCATAGAACACTAGCCCTATCAGGAGCTCTATATAAGTAGGACACCATGATCAAATATCTTTGGGAATCACCGCGTAGAGTGATAGACTTTCTGTTTTGGAGATTAGCAAGGCAGCTTTGCACACTAATGGCTCCAAGAAATCCCACAGTAAACTATTTTGATACTAAGTAACATTCTGAAAAACCTCTCAGTTCACATAACGCAGAGGGAAAGAGTGGGATACTGACTCTATAAAAGATATTTTTAATAGAGAGATTAAAAATATCAGAAGATTCTACTTACACAGTCATGGTAGCCAAAGAATATTAATTCTTCCTTAATTTTACCTTTAGAGCTATTCCCAAGAGATCCAGATTTTGCCATATTATGACCAAGTATTACTGCATACCTTTGAATGTCTTTAAAATAGAATATTAACTTCAGTGATTTTTAAAATGTAAAATATGGAAACAACCTAAACATACACTAATGAGGTAACAATTGGATTTGTTCACAAGATGGGCTATCTTTTAGCCGTTAAAACAATGGTCCTAAAGAAAATGCAAAATGCTTCTAACATTATTCTTAGTAACAAAAGACAAAATATTTTATATTATACTATTTCAATTATATATAACTTACCCAGGAATATACGGATAAAATAAACTGGAATGTTAACAGTGTCTTCTTTAGTTGATGGGATATGTAAAATATATACATGTATCTGTATTTTTTTTCTATATTTTAACATAACTCACTGCAAAATAAAAAGCCAGTTATAGGTCATCAGGGAGCCAAAGCTTTGTTCACCTAACTAGCCTTATTTTTCAGGTCTGAGCTTAGATTCAATTTCTTTTGAGAAACCATTTAGGAACCCATATCTGCCGTGGATACCCTATGCTGTATTCTTTCCAATCATGGCATTTACAACCTAGAATGCCATTTTCTCAATACTTTTTTCTTGACATTCTAGACTAGGTTTACAGATGTCTCCAGTTCATCACTGTAAGCCCAATGTCTAACACAGTGATTTTATGTACATGGTAAGTGTTAAACATTTACTAAAAGTTGAAAATTTGGATGTTTTCTCATTTCCTATATGTGTTGCATGAAGTGTGGCAAAGAAGTATCAGTATTCTGGAACAACAATGATCATTCCCCCCTTTAAATGATATCTATTGTTAAGGTAGCTGATTCTGGGGATAACTTGCCAGTACTTTAAATTTCCCATGAAACTTTATCTACAAGTCATTTCCTCCATACCAAGTTAAAGGGTAATAGGGGTCACTGCTATTTGTTACATAATTCTCCCAGCATGACTAAGTACTATAAGATTATATATGTACTGCTGCTATTTGTTACATAATTTTATCAGCATGACAACCTAAGTACTATAATGTTAATATGTACTCCTGTTTGAAGCTCTTAATTTGTTTCATATTAGAGTATATTCTTGCCTGGAGAATTCCATGGACAGAGGAGCCTGGTGGGCTGTAGTCCATGAGGTCACAAGGAGTTGGAAACAAATCAGTGACTAACACTTTCACTTTCAAAATGAAATCCTCTAAGTTTTTTAGTCCAAAACAGTGAATTATTTTGAACCTGTTTTAATTCTATTTAATACTTAATTCTAGTGAAATTCTATTAAATTATCCACAGATTTTCAAGATATGGTACTTGGGATATATATATATGTGTGTGTGTGTGTGTGTGTGTGTGTGTGTGTGTATAACAGGAATCATAATAATATTACCTAACATGTATTAGACAGTTACCATGTGCTGGGAATGATGCTAAGTGATATATATATACCTTATCTAATTTGACCTTCACTTTATGAGGTAGATAGTAAGATTTTAGTCTTTGATGATGGGGAAATTGAAGCAATGATCTTAAGTTTACAATGAATTCCAGAGTCAGGATTATATATCCCAGAGTCTAATTTATTAATCACAGTCATTCCCTCTACAAATATTTACTGAGTACCTATTCTAATCAAGACATTGTTAATTGGTATAGTCCCAGGACACAGAGCAAACAGAAAGTCCCTGGGCTTCTAGAGCTTACATTTTAATCAAGATAGACAGAATCCTAAGCACAGGCAGGAAGATGGCAAAGATGGCTGAAAGTCCACCAAAACATTTATTTCCTCTTTCATAGAATATATTTGCCACTGGGAAGCAGCTATTCAGCCAGGATGAAATTTATAAGTTGCTCTGGCATACAGATATGACCATGTGACTACTTCTTACCAACTGAAAGTGAGTTAAAGAGATTTGTGTTCCTTTTCAACAAAGGCTTCAAGAAGTCTGGTGTGGGGTGCAATCCTATGATTTTCCTTCTGTGATATGAATGAAGACAGTAATAACAATAAAGTCCTGAGAAATAGAGAAGTCTCTGCAGGGAATTTGCCTGAGTTTCTAAATCACTACTCAGAGGAAAGATGCCTGCCAATCAGGAAGACATATCCTGGACCACTCTGTGAGTGATAAACAGCCGTGTGTGTGTGTGTGCGTGTGTGCGTGCGTGTGTGTGTATATGAAAGTCACTCAGTCGTGTCTGACTCTTTGCAACCCCATGGATGTAGCCCACCAGGGTCCTCTGTCCATGGAATTCTCTAGGCAAGAATACTAGAGTGGGTTGTCATTCCCTTCTCCAGGAGATCTTCCTGACACAGGGATCAAATCTGGGTCTCCTGCACTGCAGGCAGAATCTTTGCCGTCTGAGCCACCAGGGAAGTCCAAACAGCCATCTATGGGCTCAGCCATTATAACATGAGGTTAAGTGGTTCAGCGGCAAAGAGACACGGGTTAGATCCCTGGGTCAGGAAGATCCCCTAGAGGAGGAAGTGGCAACCCACTCCAGTATTCTTGCCTGGAAAATTCCATGGACAGAGGAGCCTGACAGGCTACAGTCTATGGGGTTGCAAGGAGTCAGACACAGTTGAGTAACTGAACACTATTGGTAGCACTATTTGTTAAAGCTGTTAACATCATCCTAAACCATATAGAATGTGGCGCCTTGATTTGGTTGCTACCATGAAAATAACCTAAATATGTGGCATTAATTTAATGGCCAAACATTGAGTGTCATGGAACAGCTATCACAGACTAGGAATACGGAGCTCTATAATATAAAATTACATTCTTGGGAACACTGTTGTCTATAACTGGGAAGGCTGACCTAGCATCTACTTAGCTTATAGTTCCAAGAAGCATAACTTCTGAGTTTTAGTTAGTATTGGGTTATAGCTACTGCTTTTTCCAATGTATTATAAAAACTAATAAACTGGGGGAAAAGGTGACTGCTTAGCAAACAGAAACTAGGGGACTTGCTGGGGTGGAGAGATAAATGATCAATGACCACAAACATGAGGAGATGAGAATAAAAAATGAGAACAAATGTTTATTAAAAATTCTAATTTAAACAAATAGTCTCGGCTAGAAACAAAAGTATGATTATGAGTGTTGCTTCCAATATATAGTTTCAGGAGGCTGCTGTCAGGCCACGGGTGAGAGGCATAGGTTTGAGGAAGCAAAGAACCAAAGTAGCTTCCAAAGGGATATATAGAAAAAAAAACACACACACACACACACACACAACCATGGGTAGAGAAACACACACACATTCTGATTGGAAGCAAACAGAAGAAAAGGCAAATAAGTTTTGATGAACTTTATTGCCAAAGATACCATGGGTCTGGCTTTTAAAAAGCCTTGGACTCTTAAATCCTTAAAGCAGTCCATATTCTCCCAAATATCTGCTATGAGCAGGAAACAAGTTGCAAAAATTGCACAGAATCCAAGGAAGTCCAACTCGCAAAGTTCACTATAGATATGTCCACGGAAGAAACCAAGCAAGGGAAAGTTTTGAAGAAGGCAAAGCAAAGAACCACAGAGAATAATGGACGAGGGAGGTCCTCCCAATGCAATCTAGGTTCCAACGAGGACACTTCCTTCGCTGCAAAAGGAGAGTCTATGATCCCTGTCCCAAAGATTCTATCGCTGTTCTGCACTATTGACTGTGTGAATCTCAATCTTCCTTTTTTGACTAGGACTTGGGGCGTACATATGTTGTCCCTGTTCTACTATCTTATTTAGCAGTAGGAGAATGATAGTTTATCTTTCAATTAAGTCATCAGAACATGACAAACCATATCAGGATTGGATGGGAAGAACTGAGCATGGCTCAGAGATTCTGGATGTTGAGATGGATGCAGCATCTGAAAAGGGGCTTTGGAATACTTGGCTGAGCATGAGTTATGCTCTTCGTGAGAAGAAAAGAAAAGGCATGCTTCTCACATGGGCTTCTCAGGTGGCTTGGGGGTAAAGAATCTGCCTGCAATGCAGGAGACACGGATTAGACCCCTGGGTCAGGAAGAACCCTTAGAATAAGAAAGGCCAGACCACTTCAGTATTCTTGCCTGGGAAATCCTATGGACAGAGGAGCCTGTGGGCTACAGTCTGTGAGGTTGCAAAGAGTCGGACACGACTGAGTGGCTGAGCATACTTGCACGCATGCTTCCCCCATACTCATTTTCTTCTGCTGCTGATTACAGACTCAAGAGAAAAGCAGAGTCACAAGATGAGAGGCCCCTGGGACTCTGAAGCCTCAATTGGAGGGACGTGGTCTCCCAAATAAGAACACCTACCTTGAACTATTACATGAGCAACAAATTAGCTTCTGTACTGTTAAAACTAGGATACTATTTGTGAATCTCTCTGTTTTTACCATCTAGCCTTTTCTAAATAATCCACATCCACACATAAAATTCCAAATAGTGACATTCTTAGGAAAAACAAAACCAAACAGGGTTATGGTTAGAACTATAACCCAATTAGTTGGGGTGACCTCTTGAAATACAAAGATCAGAGAAGGTCTCTCTAAAGAGGTTAATTTTAACTGAATAAGGAGTAGTCTGGCAAAATCTATGGGACAAGTGTCTGGAGCAAAATCTATAGCATGTGAAACATCTAAGGTGTAAACCAATTTTATGTTTTCTGAGGAAAAACAAAAAGGCCCATGTGGAAGAGCACAGGGAGATGAGAGAGAGAGTTAGCTGGTATCTGGGTCTTACTTGGTGAAACAATTTGATAGATTTTAAGTCTAACAGGAAACTTTTGGAAGGTTTTAAGCAAAAGCATAACATAAATGATGTAGTTTATCCTTCTGGCTGCATGGAGAGTGGCTTTAGGAAGGCAAGATGGAAAGATAGGATCAGACAAGAGGCTACTATAGGACAAGGCCTGGGGGGAGGGTGGTGTCCAAAGGCCAGTGGTGTTGATGGCGAGATGTGGTCAGGTTGGACTGTACCTTGAAGCTAGAGCTGAAATAGCCTATATATGGATTTTGTGGGGGAAGAAAATCATAGATTGGATATTGTGGCTATCCTCATTTCTCATGTTTTCAATGAGAAAACAATGATATTTACATGTTTGACCTGAAGAGCTGACTGGATAGTGTTGCTATTTACTGAGATTTGAAAAACCGGGGGACTATTCAGTTGACTAGATGTGAGAGAACTAGGAATCATGTGTGTGTGTATTTTTATCAGAGTTCCTGACACAGGTAATGCATTAAATGTCAACTTGGAACATAGGCATGCTAATATATGTCTTTTGCTCTCAGATCACCCCTATTAGAATAATAGAGGGCTGCTTAACATTGGAGATATAGATAAATTTATCATATCCCTCTCAGTTCAGTTCAGCTCAGTCACTCAGTCATGTCTGACTCTTGGCGACCCCATGAATTGCAGCACGCCAGGCCTCCCTGTCCATCACCATCTCCCGGAGTTCACTCAGACTCATGTCCATCGAGTCTGTGATGCCATCCAGCCATCTCATCCTCTGCCGTCCCCTTCTCCTCCTGCCCCCAATACCTCCCAGTATCAGAGTCTTTTCCAGTGTGTCAACTCTTCTCATGAGGTGGCCAAAGTACTGGAGTTTCAGCTTCAGCATCATTCCTTCCAAAGAACACCCAGGGCTGATCTCCTTCAGAATGGACTGGTTGGATCTCCTTGCAATCCAAGGGACTCTCAAGAGTCTTCTCCAACACCACAGTTCAAAAGCATCAATTCTTCAGTCCTCAGCTTTCTTCACAGTCCAACTCTCACATCCATACATGACCACAGGAAAAACCATAGCCTTGACTAGATGGACCTTAGTTGGCAAAGTAATGCCTCAGCTTTCGAATATGCTATCTAGGCTGCTCATAACTTTTCTTCCAAAGAGTAAGCGTCTTCTAATTTCATGGCTGCAATCACCATCTGCAGTGATTTTGGAGCCCCCCAAAATAAAGTCTGACACTGTTTCCACTGTTTCCCCATCTATTTCCCATGAAGTGATGGGACCGGATGCCATGATCTTCGTTTTCTGAATGTTGAGCTTTAAGCCAACTTTTTCACTCTCCTCTTTCACTTTCATCTAGAGGCTTTTTAGTTCCTCTTCACTTTCTGCCATAAAGGTGGTGTCATCTGCATATCTGAGGTTATTGATATTTCTCCCAGCAATCTTGATTCCAGCTTGTGTTTCTTCCAGTCCAGCGTTTCTCATGATGTACTCTGCATANTTTAAGCCAACTTTTTCACTCTCCACTTTCACTTTCATCAAGAGGCTTTTTAGTTCCCCTTCACTTTCTGCCATAAGGGTGGTATCATCTGCATATCTGAGGTTATTGATATTTCTCCCGGCAATCATGATTCCAGCTTGTGTTTCTTCCAGTCCAGCGTTTCTCATGATGTACTCTGCACATATCTCTCTACTCCTCCAAAATTTGAAATCAACTAATAAACAAATCCAGGGAGCAACTGTACAGAGATCTAAATATCACATGTATAATGAATTATGCTGATTAGAGAATATAAGTTTAGATCCTCAACTAAGTACCCCTACTAATATTAAGCCCCACTTCTTTACCTGTGGCAGGCAGCTCTGAACAAAAGCATGCCAACACTGTGAGGTCCCTAAACACATAACCAGAATATGTCAATGCTGCCTTTGAAGAAACAAGCCCCAAAGTGCTGAAACCACACATTATTCCACAGGATACAATTACTCCACATTAAACCACAGGATACAATGAGAAGAAAAAGAGAGAAATTTTCAATGGATGGATATCATTTCAAAGAAGAATGAACATGTCATCAATGGCCTTTTCCTTTACACTTTCAAACCCAGCTCTTGGAACTCAGGAACAGATTGAAGCCAAATTGAGATTTTACATTATTCCAGGTAGTAAGAGAAAAAGGCAAAAAACTAGAAGAGAAAAAAAAAAAAAAGTCTTGTCCACTAGCTGGATTTGGAGTGAAATTCTGTTTTCCTATTTTCCAATCTCATATTATATGGTAGCTCATATCCAGAAGGAAAAATTGTAACACTTCCTCCAGCTACAAACTGCCAGCTCATATTCCTTCACTGCATCACATCTTCCATGCTCCTGATGATTTAATGAAAGAATCGATAACTCCATCTGAAGACTCTTCCCTCATTGCTCAGTTGGTAAAGAGTCCACCGGCCATGCAGGAGACCCCAGTTCGATCCCTGAGTCCTGGAGAAGGGATAGTCTACCCACTCCAGTATTCTTGGGCTTCCCTGTGGCTCAGCTGGTAAAGAATTTTTTTTTTTTCTTTCCTTCTTTTAGTTATAAAGTAGGCAGTGAGGAGAGCTGCAGAAGAGATGAAGAGTTTCCAGGGTGGGAGCAGAGGGGAGTGGAATTCTGAGGAAGAAAATGGGAGGAGGGGTGGGGAGGGTGGGGGAAGGGGACAACCAAAAGAGTGTGGATTGCCCCGGGTTTTTATGACACAGCAAACCCACGAGGGCATCTGACCCGCTTTTAGGCAGGAATTCTGCTGTTAGGCAGGTCGGCACTCTTGCCTACACACCTGAATGGGTTCAGCCAAGACAGACAAAACTCTGTCGGTCCCCAGTACTCCAGAGTGAGGTGACCCACCCCTTCGAGCACTGGCCGGGGCTGGCAAGTGGGGTTATTTCTTTGCTGTACTGGTGACTGGATGCTCAGCACCCCCAGGCCCTCATATCCAGGGAAATCACCCAGCTCCTTCCCAGAGGGTCCCACCTGGAACACCCAGGACACCGCTTGACTGTTCCAACCTGCACACAGGTTGTAGGTTGCAGCTTCTCGGTGTTGTAGCTCTGAGGTTTTATCACTATCAACTTTGGTTGCCAAGGCAACCACACAGCAGTTTAGTCTCCTGATACTCACTCATCTAGGCTGGCTTAAGTGGCAGATGATTGCGGCTGTTGTTGGTGTTTTGTAAACTCTATCATTAAATCTGTGCTGTGCTGTGCTTAATCACTCAGTCATGTCCAACTTCTTACGACCGCATGGACTGCAGCCCGCCAAGCTCCTCTGTCCATGGGGATTCTCCAAGTAAGAATACTGGAGTGGGTTGCCATGCCCTTCTCCAGGGGATCTTCCCAACCCAGGGATCGAACCCGGATCTCCTGCCTTGCAGGCAGATTGTTTACTGACCAAGCCACCAGGGAAGCCCAGGAATACTGGAGTGGGAAGGCTATCCCTTCTCCAGGGGTCTCCCTGATCTAGGAATCCAGCTGGGGTCTCCTGGGTTGTAGGCGAATTCTTTCCCAGCTGAGCTACCAGACAAGCCTTCAGTAAATCTTCTTTACTTCAAAAAAGCGCATAGAAACGGCCGCCCAGGTGCTGTCTGGGTTCACACTACTAGGTCCAGTTCTTTCTCCCTTGTCTTCCTCCTCGCCTGCTGGGCAAATGCCGAGATCACCAGAGGGAAGGGCCGGTGTGGGAAGGAGGAGGTGTGTCCACAGAGAGGCTCAGCAGTGAGCCAAGCGGTGGTCCTTCACTCTTTTTTTTCTTTTTTCTCTCTGACTTCCCTGGTGGTACAGTGGATAAGAATCCGCCTGCTAAAGCAGAGGACACAAGTTTGGTCCCCAGTCTGGGAAGATTCCACATGCCTCACGGGGCAGCAAAACTCGTGTGCCACAACTACGGAGGCTGCCCACCTAGAGCCCGGGCTCCACAGCCAGAGAATCCACGGCAGTAAGAAGCCCGTGCACCGCAAGGAGGAGCAGTGCCCGCTTGCTACAACTGGAGAAAGCCCTTGCTCAGCAACGGAGACCCAGCAGAACCAAAAATAACATAAATAAGTTTTTTTTTAAGATTTTTTTCTTCCTTGATGTGGACCATTTTTAAAGTCTTTATGGAACTTGTTACAACCAGCCTGAGGTCACACAGCCAGGGAGGCAGATCCAGACACAAGCTCCCGTGTGCTCATATCCAATCTGTGGCTCTGTTTCCTGCAACCAAGAGGGAGAACCTGGGGAATCGTGGGAGAGGTGAGTCTCCAGGGAGAATGGGGGACAGCAGCGGGGCGTCACTGCTCAGCTGTGCTATCCCAGGTGCCAGGCTATGCCAGCCAGCCCAGCTTCCTTCAACCCCAGCTTCCTGGACTCAGACTCACAGAACCCAGTACCAACCACAGTGTGTTGAAATGAGTCCGTGATTTGGCTGCCTCCTTGTAGTAATGCCTGCTTTTGTTTTCCGAGCATCTTTCTTTCCACTGGGAGGCTGACTCTACCCCATCCCATGGCAGGCTGGTCACTCCTAGGGACTTGTTGCTGTTCAGTCACTAAGTTGTATCCAACTCTTTGTGACCCTCTCAACTGCACATGCCAGGCTTCCTTGTCCTCCACTATCTTCCAGAGTTTGCTTAAATTTATGTTCATTGAGTTGGTGATGCCATCTAACCATTCCATCCTCTGCTGCCTTCTTCTAATCTTTCCCAACAACATGGTCTTTTCCAATGAGTCACCTCTTCCCATCAGGTGGCCAAAGTATTGGAGCTTCAGCTTCAGCATCAGTCCTTCCAATGAATAGTCATGGTTGATTCCCTTTAGGATGGACTAGTTTGATCTCTTGGGAGCCCAAGGGTCTTTCAAGAGTCTTCTCCAGCACCACAGTTCAAAAGAATCAGTTCTTCAGCACTCAACTTTCTTTGTGGCCCAGGGCCTTGAGTACCACCTAACTATGGGACTGGGCCCAGCAGTCAAGGTTTGGATAATGAAGGTGCCCAATCTCAACCCAGAGTGACTGGTCAGAGGAGCATGCAGCCCTGTCTCAGCCAATCAGTTCTTTCCCATCCATTTGCTTAGGGACACCAGGAGGGACAGGGTTCTACTTTCAGGTTATGACCTTCAAAGGTAGGGGCTGGAGTTTGTCAGCAGCTGCCTTTCCCACCAGATGGAGAACGTCTGGCTATGGCCAGAAGGAATGAGACACACATTCAAGGAGAAATAGGGACAAGCAGGGTCAGGAAAAGGAGAGCCTTGCCCATCCTGCGCCTTCCAGCCACGTTTCAAGAATACCTCCCCTGGGCTTCACTGTTACCTGGTCATCCAATTTCTACACCAACTCAAGAGGAAGGCCAGGTATGTTTTCTGACTGGGATCCAGAGTTACCAGTGATCAGAACTGCCAGAGTTACTGATTATTCTTAGCATAAGTGAAATGCTCAACCTCAGTAGTGAAAGAAGTGAAGGTGTTAATCACTCAGTCATGTCGGACTCCTTGCAACCCCATTGACTGTAACTCTCCAGGCTCTGTCCATGGGATTCTTCAGGGAAGATACTGGAGTGAGTGGCCATTCCTTTCTCCAGGGAATCTTCCCAACTCAGGGATCGAACCCAGGTCTCCTGCATTGCAGGCGGATTCTTTACTGTCTGAGCCACCAGGGAAGCCTGGTGAAATGAAGTGAAATGCCCAAATGAAGTGAATTTCAAGTGAAATGACCAATATCAGTGAATCAGTAGAGCACAGTGCTTAAGAGCACAGTTCTGAAAAGCCAGATTACCTGGCTTTGTGAATTCACTAGCAGTAGAAATGTAGCTATATTAATTGTCTTCCTCTAAACTTCATCCTTTTTATCTGTAAAATGGGGATGATAAAGATACACTTGTGATAAGTACTCAATATAGGTGGGTTGCTGTTTTTTCTTTGTTGCTTGTTATACTATTACTGGATTTCTCAGGCGGTGTTAATGGTAAAGAACCCATTTGCAATACAAGTAGATTTTGGAGACAAAGATTTGATCCCTGGGTAGGGAAGATCCCCTGGAGGAGGGTATGGCAACCCACTCCAGTATTCTTGCCTGAAGAATCCACAGGGACAGAGGAGCTTGGCGGCTATAGTCCATTGGACCGAAAAGAGTTGGATACAACTGAAGCGACTTCACACGCATGCATACTGTCAGTATTTTCATTTTAATATTTATTATATGTGTTTGGATTATGATGATAACTGTTGGCTAATGTTTTCTTCTACAATTGATATTTTTTTGAAGGCCCATGTGCCAGGCGGTGTGCTAAGTTCTCTATGTGTATGATCTTAGGACAAGTATGAGAAATGGCAACCCACTCCAGTATTCTTGCCTGGGAAGTCCCAGGACACAGCTTAGCAACCTAACAACAACAACGAATTGTCCTCGTGCAGAGATGCACACAGTGCTATTACTGCTCTCATCATACTCACAGAAGAGAGAGGGAGCCAACTGTGGACATGGAAACCAGCAAATCCGAGGAAGAACAGAGTTACGGAAGACGCTGCAATGTGGAGGTACACGTAAGCTGGCAAGAGTAGACACACCTCCACCCATGCGTTTCCAGCACCAGACACAGCCTGTCTCTTATACACATCTAGATGTGTATAAGAGACAGGCTCATATCCAGAAGGAAAAATTGTAACACTTCCTCCAGCTACAAACTGCCAGCTCATATTCCTTCACTGCATCACATCTTCCATGCTCCTGATGATTTAATGAAAGAATCGATAACTCCATCTGAAGACTCTTCCCTCATTGCTCAGTTGGTAAAGAGTCCACCGGCCATGCAGGAGACCCCAGTTCGATCCCTGAGTCCTGGAGAAGGGATAGTCTACCCACTCCAGTATTCTTGGGCTTCCCTGTGGCTCAGCTGGTAAAGAATTCTCCTGCAATGAGGGAGACCTGGGTTTGATCCCTTGATTGGGAAGATCCCCTAGAGAAAGGAAAGGCCACCCGCTCCAGTATTCTGACATGAAGAATTCCATGAACTCTACAGTCCATGGAGTCGCAAAGAGCTGGACACAACTGAACAACTTTCACTTTTCTGAAGACTCTAGTCCTCAAGTCCTCAGGCCTTTTATCTTATTCTTTCTTGACTAACCAGCTTCCCTGAGGGATTAACTTGTAAAACTACTCAAAAAGAGTGCACATGAAGGGAGGAAATATGTGGCACAAAAGGCTGTTTTTAGCCACCAGTCTAGCTCAAAGTTCCTTACTTCCCTCTACCTCTACGTTTAATCCATGGACTGAAAAGGCATTGCACTCAGATGTCATCCCCATGCATCCCAGGCTCTGCTGTACCTTGTGGGGTACCACATTTGTCAGATCCCATTCCTGATGTACCACTCACTGCAAGGCACCTGTGGAAGGCTGGAGACACAGAGGTGGTGGGAAAACTCTGGCGGGCAGCGGACTTCCTCCAGAGTGTGTTCCCATGTAAGAATCATTCTCTCTGTAGTTCCAGCCCTTAATGGAAGGCCCCAGTATGGCAATGGTTCCCACCAGACAGACTCTGAGAGCAGAAAGCTTTATGTAACTTTATGGCACGTGAGGTCTAAGATGGTTACTGGCTGGCCTGTCGTAGAACATGTCCATTGACTCCTGTAATAAATAAAACAGGACACTCCACTGAGAGGCCCAGGTGGGCTATGTGATCCGATCAGTCTAGACCAGCACTGCCCAACAGAAACGTGGTCTAAACCCACAGTCCCCTACATTGTTGGCACCATGGACTGGTTTTGTGGAAGATAATGTTTCCATGGATTGGGCGGGGGTAGAAGGGATGGTCTGGGGATGATTCAAGCACATTTCATGTTTATTATGCCACCACTGGTCTGACAGGAGGAAAAGCTCAGGTGGTAATGCTGGTGATGGGGAGTGGCTGTAAGTACAGATGAAGCTTTGCTTGCTCACCCGCCACTCACCTCTTGCTGTGTAGCCCAGTTCCTAAGGAGGTTTGGAACCCCTGGTCTAAGCCATCTTGTAATTTTACATTTTCTAGTAACCACACTTAAAAAAAAAAACAGGTTAAAATAACTTTGAAAATATATATTATCTAGGCCAACGCATCCTATATTCCTTTTGCTGTTCATTTGCTAAATCGTGTCTGACTCTGCGGCCTCATGGGCTGCAGCACACCAGGCTTCCTTGTCCTTCACGATCTCCTGGAGTTGGCTCAGATTCATGCCCATTGAGTCGGTGATTCTATCTATCTCACCTTCTGCCACCCCCTTCTCATTTTGCCTTCAATCTTTCCCAGCATCAGGGTCTTTTCCAATGAGTGAGTTCTTTGCATCAGATGACCAAAGTGTTGGAGCTTCAGCTTTAGCATCAGTCTTTCCAATGAATATTCAAGGTTGACTTCTTTTGGGATTGATTGGTTTGATCTCAAAACTGTTGAGATATTTTACATGTTTTTGGTACTGAGTCTTCAAAGTTCAGGGATGATTTTATATATAAGCACATTTCATACTGGATGATAAATTTTCATAACAAATACTTGAACTCTATGGAGATTTCATAAAATCTACAATTGAAAAAAGAGATTCACACTGCATACCTAGCAGAATGAGTAAAACAAAAAAGTAGTGACAAACACTAAATGCTGGCCAAGATGCAGAGAAACTGACTGGTTCACTCATATAATGCTGGCAGAAATGCAAAATGGTAGAGTGACCCTGAAAATATTTTGGCAATTTCTTTTAAAACTAACATGCACCTACACCATGACATAACCTTGCAATCCTGGGCATTTATCCCAGTTAAATAAAAATTTATGATCACACAAAAGTCTATATGCAAATGTTTAAGATAGATTTATTCATAATAGCCTGAACCCAAAAAAACTGCATCTGCTGTTCAACAGGTCAGTGGTTATACAAACAGTAATGCAACCAAACCATGAACTATTACTTAGCAATGAAAAGAAACTAACTATTGAAACATGGAACAATATGGATAATTCTTAAATGAACCAGTGAAAGAACTGAGGCTCAAGAAGATGCTTAGTCTATGATTCCATTTCTATAGCATTCTTGGAATGGTAAAATTACAGAAATGGAGAAGGGAGTAGTGGTTGCCAAGGTCAGAAATGAGAGAGAGAGGTGTGGAGGGATGTGGGTGTGACTAAGAAAGTGCATAAGAGCACATGAGGGACCCCTCTGGTGACGGGAGTGCTCTGATTCTAACTACATTAATGTTAAAATCTTGTTTATGTTCTAGTGCTACAATTTCGCAAGGTATTGTCATTGGAGAAACTAGGTAAAGGAGACACGGGATTTCTCTCTCCTATTTCTTACACCTGCATGTACAGCTACAAAATAAAACGTTTAATTTTAATAAAAATAATTCACATAATCAAGTTTCTCCAATAGCTGAAAGTCTTTCAATAACTGAATCAAATATCAGCTTTTAAATTTTAAAAATGAAAAATTCAGTCCTCAAATCCCTCTTGTCACATTTCAAGTACCCAATAGCCACATACAACTAGTTGTCAAAGCATTACACAGAGTAAATTGAGATCCTCTTTCTGGGCTAGGATGACTAAAAATAGAGCCAAATTTGAGGCATTAGAGAGGAAAATGGCCACACAATACTACTCCCAGAAAGCATACTTCCTACAAAGAAATGAACATCTCTATTCTAAACACTCTGCAATTCCAAAAGAGGTAATGTAACCTCCATGGTATTAAAAACTAACCAGTTGTGACAAACTGCTTATAGAGATGTATTGTTCTCTAGACAGTTCCTCAGCCAGCTAACAGGATGCTGTCTCCTAGACAAGATGCACATTTCCTCCTTAAACTCGCTTGTTTAAAAAAATTATTAAAGCAAATAAAAGGTAATTATTTTAGATTACAGCGTCTCCCCACCAACCCCTATTTCTGCATGAACAATGGAGTCTAGCACAATGAGCAGAGATGGCACACATTTACAAAGAGAGGCTGATGCTCAGCTCAACAGGTCCCTCTCTGGGACAGGCTGACAGATGAAACTGGAAGGTGACATGAAACTGTGGCTGCTCCATGCACTGGCTGCCTGCCACACAGAAGGGCCACAGGAAACAGGTAGGGACTGTCTTCTGCTAATGGAGCACTTGAGGGGTGTGTGCAGGTTTCAGGGGCTCTCCTCTCTTGGGTGACCACTGTGGTTAGTTTCTCCAGGAAATAATGGGAAGCCTAGCACAGCCTCAATGTGCTGCACGACTTCTATGCATTTACATCGGTGGGGCCTTGGGGGATACATGTGCCTTTTCAATGGACAGCAACAGGTCCCATCATGAGAAAATCAGCAGGAACCATGGTCTCTTTAGATTGCAGCTGCTGAGCAGTTCTGGAAAGAAGTTAACAGCCCCTCAGTCTATCAAGCAAGGTCCCCCACCATCGGGACCTTTGCCTGCTGCCTTTATGTGCCTCCACCCTCCACTTTTACTGGTTTATTTCCTTTCTTCCCTCAGAACCCTGCCTGGCTGACCTGTTTAACACTGCTCAGGTGCTCCCTCTGTCTACAGTGACACCTGTTTCATTTATCTTTCTAAAAATAATTTATTTTTGTCTTTATTTTTTCAATTGGAGTTGATTTATAATGTTGTATCAGTTTCAGATGTACAGCAAAATGATTCTATTATACATAAAGTTTTTATTTTTTAAATTATTTTTTAATTGGAGAGAAATAATAATATAGGGCTGGTTTCCACCATATAAATAGTACAAAATCAACCACGATTACACAGGTCTCCTTCTTCTTGAGTATCCCTCCCCTCCCCCTCCATCTTACCTTTCTGAGGTGAGGTGAGGTGAGTTGCTCAGTCGTGTCCGACTCTTTGCAACCCTGTGGACTGTAGCCTACCAGGCTCCTCCATTCATGGGATTCTCCAGGCAAGAATACTGGAGTGGGTTGCCATTTCCTTCTCTAGGGGATCTTCCCGACCCAGGGATCGAACCCAGGTCTCCAGCATTGGAGGCAGATGCTTTAACCTCTGAGCTACCAGGGAAGCCCTCTTACCTTTCTAGGTCATCCCAAAGTGCCTGGCTGGGCTCCCTATGTTATACAGCAGTTTCTCACTAGATATTTTACACATAATAGTGTACATATGTCAATCCTCCTTTCTCAATTCATCCCAACCTCTCTTTATCCCTCTGTGCCCACAAGTCCATTTGCATCTCCATTCCTTCCCTGCAAATAGGTTCATCAGTACTACTTTTTTAGATTTCATATATATGCATTAATATGCAATATTTGTTTTTCTCTTTCTGACTGCTTCATTCTGCATAATAGGTTCTAGTTTCCTCCACTTCACTGCAACTGACTCAACCTCATTCCTTTTTATGGCTGAGTCATATCCTATTGCATATACGTACCACATCTTCTTTATCCACTCATTTGTCAATGAACATCTAGGTTGCTTCCACGACCTTGTTGCTGTTCAGTTGCTCAGTCCTGTCCAACTCTTCGCAACCCCATGGACTGGAGCACGCCAGGCTTCCCTGTCCTTCACCATCTCCTGGAGCTTGTGATGCCATCCAACCATCTCATTGGGATCTTCCCGACCCAGGGATCGAACCCAGGTCTCCAGCATTGGAGGCAGATGCTTTAACCTCTGAGCTACCAGGGAAGCCCTCTTACCTTTCTAGGTCATCCCAAAGTGCCTGGCTGGGCTCCCTATGTTATACAGCAGTTTCTCACTAGATATTTTACACATAATAGTGTACATATGTCAATCCTCCTTTCTCAATTCATCCCAACCTCTCTTTATCCCTCTGTGCCCACAAGTCCATTTGCATCTCCATTCCTTCCCTGCAAATAGGTTCATCAGTACTACTTTTTTAGATTTCATATATATGCATTAATATGCAATATTTGTTTTTCTCTTTCTGACTGCTTCATTCTGCATAATAGGTTCTAGTTTCCTCCACTTCACTGCAACTGACTCAACCTCATTCCTTTTTATGGCTGAGTCATATTCTATTGCATATACGTACCACATCTTCTTTATCCACTCATTTGTCAATGAACATCTAGGTTGCTTCCACGACCTTGTTGCTGTTCAGTTGCTCAGTCCTGTCCAACTCTTCGCAACCCCATGGACTGGAGCACGCCAGGCTTCCCTGTCCTTCACCATCTCCTGGAGCTTGTGATGCCATCCAACCATCTCATCCCCTGCCATCCCCTTCTCCTCCTGCCTTCAATCTTTCCCAGCATCAGGGTCTTCTGCTATCATAAACAGTGCTTCAATGAACACCGGGGTACACATGTCTTTTTAACTTATGATTTTCTCAAGGTATATGCCAGTAGTGGGACTGTTGGGTCATATGGTAGTTCTGTTCCTAGTTTTCTTGAAGGAATCTCCATACTGTTCTCCATAAAGGCTGGATCAATTTACATTCTCACCAGCCACACAGGAGGGTTTCCTTCTCTCCATACATTCTCCAGCAGTTATTATTTATAGACTTTTTGATGATGAGGTATCACCTCACACCAATCAGAAGGGACACAAAGCTATTCTTTTTCAGATTATCTTCCCTTATAGGTTTTTATAAAATATTGAGTGCAGTTACCTGGGCTCTACAATAGGTCCCTATTGGTTATCTAGTGTGTGTATGTTAATCCCAAACTCCTAGTTTTATCCCTACCCCCTTTCCTGTCTGGTAACTGTTTGTTTTCCTATCTGTGAGTCCCTTTCTGTTGTGTAAATGAGTTCATTTGTATCATTATTTAGGTTACTCTTACAAGCAATATACGATAGTTGTCTTCCTCTGTCTAACTTACTTAGTATGACAGTTTCTAGGTTCATTCATGTTGCTGCAAATGGCATTGTTTTATTTTTTATGGCGGAGTAACATTCCATCGTATATATGTACCACATCTTTACTCGTTCATTCACCAATGAACCCTTGGGTTGCCTCATGTCTTGGCTTTTGTACATAGTGCTGCTATGAACACTGAAGTGTACACATCTTTTTTTTAAATTAGAGTTGACATAAATCCCCTCAAAAAAGTTTAGCTTTATTTGTATCTCATTCCTCCTTCATGGTGTTGGAGAAGACTCTTGAGAGTCCCTTGGACTGCAAGGAGATCAAGCCAGTCAATTCTAAAGGAAATCAATTCTGCATAATTATTGGAAGGACTGATGCTGAAGCTGAAGTTCGAATACTTTGGCCACCTGATGTGAAGAGCTGACCCATTAGAATAGATTCTTATGCTGGGGAAGACTAAAGGCAGCAGGAGAAAGGGATGTCAGAGGATGAGATGGTTGGATGGCATCACCGACTCAATGGACATGAATTTGAGCAAGCTCTGGGAGATGGTGAGGAACAGGGAAGTCTGGCGTGTTATAGCCCATGGGGTCACAAAGAACTGGACACAACTGAGTGACTGAACAACAAAAACCACAGTTCTTGGAAATGCACCCTCAGTGCGAATGATCTTGCCTTCTGAAAGACGACCATTGCTAATAATTGTAAGAGCTGTATTTCGCTGGGCAACTGTTTATTGACAGTTCTGAGGCATTTTCATATTCTTTACCTTAATCCTGACAGACCTGCTCAGTGTGAATTATTAACCCCATTTTCCAGACAAGTAATTAAGGATGAAAGCTATTATCTCCATGTTCCAGACAAGTAGTTAAGGATGAAAGCTATTATGTAGCCAGCCTAAGGTCACACTTAGGATGACTTTTATAGCCAGTATTCACACTAAATCTGTTTTTCTGTCTCCAAAAACCTAACTTTTATTCCTGTACTATTCCATTAACTCAGGACACATCATTTAATCAAACCACATTTGCAGAGCATCTGATAGACACTAAGCCCTGAGCTCGGCTCCGAGGACACAACAAATGATAAATTAAATATGGTCACTATACAGTAAGTACATTTGGTGAAGATTATGTACTTCACCTAAGAATTATAAGGATTCTCAGAAATATGCCATTTATGGTGGGTTTGCAATATGTATGAAAGTTTAGCAGGTGGAAAGGACTTGATCAAAGTCATGGCATGGGGGTGGGGAGATGCAGGGCGATATAGTCTAGATGAAGAAAACTCATGTGCAAAGGCAAAGAATTAGAAAAGTCCACAGAGGGTTGAAAAATAGTCTAGCAGCATGAGAGAAACACTGTCAAGGACAGGGTACAAGGGCTTGCTTTGTCACTCACAGGAGCTGGAAGGTATTCTGTGGGTAACAGAGCCACAAAAAGGATTTTTTTGGCACAAGGTGGTCAGAACACATGGGCACCTCTTTCACTTATACAAGTATATATCAAGTATATTTAGGTATATATCAAGTACCAAGTATCTTATTGAAACTGGAGCTATAAATAAGAGTTTCCAGTTTGGTGGTGGAAAGAATCAAATACATTAACAATCAGAGGAAAATAGAGTGACTTCTGGACAGAGCTGTGTGCAGGGTGATAGGAAGAGGATGGAGCACTAGTTAGATTGGCAGGAGGTTACAGGTGTCAGAAATGGTCCCTGGAGATGTTGCTCTAGGAGTAGTTAAAGGATGGACTAGAAGGTGTTAGATGGGGGATAAAATGAGGGAGTTGAAAAATATATTTGAGAACAGTTGAGATTCATCTAACAAAAATTATTAAAATATATAGTAAAAATTACTAGTAATTTTTACTAGTAAAAATAGATATTAGTAAATAATATTAATGTTTTAATATTAGTAGAAAGTATTAGTACAAGGAAGAAGTAGAGAGAAGTGGGCAGGAACAAGGAAGAAGTAGAGAAAAAGGGGAAGGGATAAGGAAGAAGTAGAAAGAAGAGTAGGCATTGTGATGCAAACCTTTAGTCCACTGAGTTTATAAAGAGGCAAGGTGTTGGGAACAGAAAAAGCAGTAAGTTTGCAGAGAAGAGTCTACATTCAGCTTTGTACACAATAAGAGAAAACTGCCCATAATTCACAAACAAAACAAACAAAAAGAAAATTGAATAGAAAAAATATTGTAAGGAAAAAATGGAATGCCAGATAATATCATACTTATGTTATTTTTTAATACTAATCACTGCATCTGTTAGCAATAATGGTAAATATTTAACCCTCTCACTTATCAAAATAGTACATGTTTGAGCTTACTAAAATAACAAATCCTATTTTATTTGCTTTCTTGCTCTAGGTCTCTTGCACAGCAAAACATGAATTCATTGCAAATTTGTAACCTGTACTTATAAGTATACAATGGAGTTTTCTAGAAGTTATATTTTTGATGACAGCATCACTCTGACACCACAGATGTGTGCTTATGTATACCTGTGTGTTCTCAAAGTTTTGTGTTTAGGGCAGAGTTATTTACATTTCCAAAGATAAACTCAGCTTGTTTTCCGTACTCCACTGTGGTCTATGAGGCTTCTTTGGATCTAGCTACCATCTTTGTCTACCCCAGTGCTCTTGCCTGAAAAATCCCATGGGCCGAGGAGCCTGGTGGGCTGCAGTCCATGGGCTCACGAAGAGTCGGACACGACTGAGCAACTTCACTTTCACTTTTCACTTTCATGCATTGGAGAAGGAAATGGCAACCCACTCCAGTNGCACCCTACTCCAGTACTCTTGCCTGGAAAATCCCATGGACGGAGGAGCCTGGTGGGCTGCAGTCCATGGGGTCACGAAGAGTCGGACACGACTGAGCAACTTCACTTTCACTTTTCACTTTCATGCATTGGAGAAGGAAATGGCAACCCACTCCAGTGTTCTTGCCTGGAGAATCACAGGGACAGCAGAGCCTGGTGGGCTGCTGTCTATGGGGTCGCACAGAGTCGGACACGACTGAAGCGACTTAGCAGCAGCAGCAGCACCAGCAACTACCATCTTTGTAACTTCATTACCAACCAACAAATCATTGTTTTGAAATCTTACAAATGTTCTTATGCTTATGTGGAAACACACGAAGGGCTAAGTATACTCTGTTGTCTTATTTTGCAATATTCTTAAATTGTTTTGAAATTCTTTCAAACTTTAAAATGCTATGTGTGTGCTATTTCTGAATTTAATGATATTTTACTCTAAAGTAAAATAAAATGCATTTGTAATGCATTTTCCTTACAATTTAAGGACAGATTGCTATTTTCTTTTTTCTTTTTTTCTTTTTTAAGAGAGAACTGAAGACTCAGTTTCTCAATGCACAGTATCACTGATTGGCATTTAAAGAGGCTGAAAAACATCAGAGTTCTTGATTGAGGAAAGGGGAGAATTTACTCCTTTGGCCTCACAGATGTGAATAATTTCTCTTTCTGCATCTCATACACCAGACATCTTGGTAGTATATTTATAATAGTGAAAGCTAGATGCAGCATTAATTTTTAATCCAACTGTTAAGGATTTAAAGAAAAAGGAATTGGATATTCCTTTTTGATGAGACATCTAGAAGCTAAAAATGATTTTCTAAAACTTTTCAAATTAGGAGTGGGAGGGAGGGAAGCCATGGAAGCATCCGACACCGTAAGACACCATGTCACTTTGAGTAGAGCAGTACCCATAACACCCAAGGGACTAATAAGGCCTATACAACACAACAGACAAAACATAAGGGATCAAAAGACATCAAAAGTGTAAGAACCAGGAAGCTACCCTTCAGCTATCTCCTCTATCCTGTTCTTCTGCTTGACAGTCTGTACACATTGGCATCTGCCATTTCCAACCTTAGTATTGCCCTTCCGACACTGAGCACATGATACTGTTAGTTGCTCAGTTGTGTCCAACGTTTTGTGGCCCCATGTACCTGTAGTCTGCCAGTTTCCTCTGCCCATGGAATTCTCCAGGCAAGAATACTGGAGTAGGTAAACATTCCCTTCTCCAGGGGATCTTCCCCATCCAGGAATCAAACCCGTGTGTCCTGCAATGAAGGCAGATTCTTTACCATCTGACCCATCAGGGAATTTGCTGGTGCTAAGTCGCTTCAGTCATGTCCGACTCTGTGCAACCCCATAGATGGCAGCCCACCAGGCTCCGCCGTCCCTGGGATTCTCCAGGCAAGAACACTGAAGTGGGTTTCCATTTCCTTCTCCAATGCATGAAAGTGAAAAGTGAAAGTGAAGTCGCTCAGTTGTGTCCGACTCTTCGCGACCCCATGGACTGCAGCCCGCCAGGCTCCTCCATCCATGGGATTTTCCAGGCAAGAGTACTGGAGTGGGTTGCCATTGGCTTCTCCAACAAGGACTTTAGGTCCCTATAAATCACATTGGAGAAGAAGATGGCAACCCACTCCAGTATTCTTGCCTGGAGAACCCCATGGACGGAGGAGCCTGGCAGGCTGCAGTCCATGGCATCACAGAGAATCAGATACGACTGAGTGACTAACACACACATACACAATACCTGGAGGGGCAGAGCATCAGGTCTGCACCTCTATGTCCTGCCTCCATTCACGTCATACAAGCCACTCCGTCACTCACGCTCTCCTCCTGCCTAATAGTTGGCCGTCCTTTCTCTCCTGTTCTCTCAAAGGTATGTGTCTCTTTCAAGTTCTTCCCAAAATTGTTTCCATCCCCATTAATGACTAATTTTTCATACAAAAAGAAAGACACAGACAGACAACACACAGAACCCCTTCTTTCAATTGCAGTTTTGCTTCAAGTTGCCATTGCATCATTTTTATTTTCTCTCTGGTTAATAACAGGGGATACCTACTGTAAGTCCACAATCTCTCATCTACATGCTAACATACAGAAAGCTGTGAAAATCAACGTTATTTTGCAACTCATTTGAAGGCCACACATGATCTTCTAATTTGGCAGTAAAATCTAAAATGACACTTGACAAGAATAATCATACTCTGCTGTGGAAATATTACTCTGGAAGGTTGACACAGTGTGCTGGGGAAGGGGCGCTCTGTAACATAAAGTCTGTGTGCACTCTATTACATTTTTAAAACACGTATTTTGAAAACCTCTGGCCCCGAGTATTTGGAGGAAAGGACTATAAACCTGTACCATCTTTCATATCAATCTCAATATTTAGGAGCAATTAAAGAAGTATCTACACTAATGTCTTTGATAAATACAGAGGCTAATTTCAAACACCCATGGTTTCCAACTTAAGAAGCCATCTAAAGAATTGTGGTCTAATTCACACTGCAAGATGACATTAAGGTGCATTAACATGTCTAGACACTCTTCATATACCATTTAATATTCTCCAAGTATGTCCTCTGGTGTACGTATGGAGACTTATCTTAATGAAATAAACCTTAATGATTCCAGGAGAATCAACAGATAAAAAGAGAGAATCGCCATGGCCACTCTCCCAGCTAGGAGCCTTGTAGATCAGTTTTCCCAGAAAGGTGGGTAGAGTAGTGAGAGAAGTTTACAGTCAGATGTCAATGTTTGTGCAATTTACCACGGAGGTGAGTAACAGATACGCACCATCATTTCAAACTGAGGTCAAAATTGAAGCTCTCTAAAAGACACACTTTGAGAGAGATGGTGACAGGTGATATTTGTCAAAAATGTCTCCAAAAGTCTACTGGATACAATATTCATTATCGCCTAAAACTCTCATGCTTGTTGTTATTCTTCTGTTTTAGAAAATAAAACAGGCTACCTGTTTCCAGAAAGTTGCTGGTATAAATTCATTTTAGTATCAGTTGGTCAGGGAAGCTCTCAAGGGTCTCCTTTACCTAATTACTCACTTAACAAACCCTTACCAGTCTTTGAAAAGGAAACAACAGCAGAGGTAAGACTGAAAGCTCTGAGGTGAGTCTCACTGAGCAGAAATCCTCTCAGTGACTTCAGGACATGACTGAAACTCTCTGAGCCTCTGTTTCCTCACATATGAGATTATTACCCACCTCAAAGGGTTCTTGCGACACTTACATGTGACTTTCTATGTAAAGCATTTAACAGAGAGCCGAACATGTAAGCAAGCATTCAACAAATGTTAGTGTAGCAGAACCTGAATACTCGGCTCTTCTATTATGCAAATTCAGTTTTTTTGTTTTACCATTCACAACTGCACCAGAAGAAAGGAACACAAATATTTCCATTTCTCTTCATTTCTCAGAAGGTTTTGATGATTAAGCCCTCCCTGATCTCAAGGAAAGGGGAACTGATTTCTGTGCTACTAGTTCAGATGCTGAAATTTATAGGACACCCAAGTCTATTTTGGAAAGAAAAGAGAGTGGCTGGTGTTTAAGTAAGAGATAGAGTCAGAGAAGCAGGAGGCAAAGAGAAATCTCCTGAAATTAGAAACTTTAAAGGAGGAGTAATAGCAGAAGTTTTGGGTTCTAGAATAATAAGTGTTCAGTTCTTATGACACTGACTGTACCCACAGAGGCAGAAATTACTTTCAAGGTAAGAATGAAACGTGGTATGACAAAGGAGAATGAAATTCATACAGAATTTCTTGTGAAATATGGTGTGTCAAGGGAGGTGAGTTTTGAAGGCCTTGAGGTATCCATCTTCACCAATGATTTCCAGTCCCACTCATGATACCAAAACACCAGAAAGCTGTAGAAACAATGGATCTAATCTCTGTGGACACATGGGATGTAAGTAATAAGTAGAAAACCTCCAATGTTATGACACAACCAAGTCTAACCAAGTTGAATTTCCTAACAGTCTATCAGAGTAACTCAGAATCAAAAAATATGTCGACTCATAGCAATAAATAAAGGCCACATTTCTTGGATGCCTGTTTTTTAGAATAAGACTGAAAATCTCTGCTTCAGTTAGCATCATTATGATTCTGTACTCCTTTTTGTGATAAATGCTTGGCATACATGAGTGAGAAAAAGATGGGGTCACTTGGCTCCTGGGAGTTTATCATTTAATAAGGGAGATAGACACTTTAACAGTAATTTTAATAAGCAGTGGTGATATGATACAGGCAATCAGAGATAAAAGTGGATTCAAGAGCACAGAAACAAGCCTAGGAGTCAGAAGAGACCTCTCTGAGCTAATGCACATAAAACTGAGCCTGGAAATGGGAGGAGGAGTTGGGCAGGTGAAGTGTGCCAGGTTGGGGGAACAGCATGGTCAAAGCTCCAGAGGTAAGAAGAGAGAATGTGATGTAGTTAAGGAAACAGAAGATGTCTAGTTAGACGATAGCACACAAAGCAAGAAGGAAGTAGACTTAAATGAGGTCTGTGGGAGGCTGAGGTCTGATTGTGGAGGGCACATTTTTCTGAATGATTTTCATGAACTGACCAGGGAAGTTCATGGTTAGGTCAGGGCAGCCCCTGCTGCCATGACCATGAAAATCAGGTAAAGCCATCAGGGAGCAGATGAGGGAGAGGCAGATGCTGAGCAGCCCGGATGGGACCATACAGGGGGACCAGAGAAGCCTGGGCAAAGCTTGAAAGAGCGAGATGTGGTGGCAATGTATAAGCCCTTGTGGTATGTGCTCCTGTACATTAATGAGGGCATTAAATGGAAATTAATTTAGGGAAGAGATCTCTCCCCTACTGGATACAAAATATTTCTAGTCCAGGGTACTGTTACGGACTGAATGCTCATGTCTCCCTAAAATTCATATAATGAAACCCTAGTAATCATTGTTTTAATATTAGGGAGACAGATTTGGGGTGGGAATTAGGATTGGATGATGGCATAAGTACATCATGAGAAACGCTGGGCTGGAGGAAGCACAAGCTGGAATCAAGACTGCCGGGAGAAATATCAATAACCTCAGATATGCAGATGACACCACCCTTATGGCAGAAAGTGAAGAACTAAAGAGCCTCTTGATGAAAGTGAAAGAGGAGAGTGAAAAAGTTGGCTTAAAGCTCAACATTCAGAAAACTAAGATCATGGCATCTGGTCCCATCACTTCATGGCAAATAGATGCAGAAACAGTGGAAACAGTGACAGAAGACTTCATTAGGGAATTCAGTTCAGTTCAGTTCAGTTCACTCAGTCGTGTCCGACTCTTTGAGACTCCGTGAATCGCAGCACACCAGGCCTCCCTATCCATCACCATCTCCCGGAGTTCACTCAGACTCATGTCCATCGAGTCCGTGATGCCATCCAGCCATCTCATCCTCTGTCGTCTCCTTCTCCTCCTGCCCCCAATCCCTCCCAGCATCAGAGTCTTTTCCAATGAGTCAACTCTTCACATGAGGTGGCCAAAGTACTGGAGTTTCAGCTTTAGCATCATTCCTTCCAAAGANAGTGTCAGACTTTATTTTTTTGGGCTCCAAAATCACTGCAGATGGTGATTGCAGCCATGAAATTTAAAGATGCTTACTCCTTGGAAGGAAAGTTATGACCAACCTGCTGCTGCTAAGTCGCTTCAGTCATGTCCGACTCTGTGCAACCCCATAGATGGCAGCCCACCAGGCTCCCCCGTCCCTGGGATTCTCCAAGCAAGAACACTGGAGTAGGTTGCCATGTCCTTCTCCAATGCAGGAAAGTGAAAAGTGAAAGTGAAATCGCCCAGTCGTGTCCAACTCTTAACGACCCCGTGGACTGCAGCCTACCAGGCTCCTCCATCCATGGGATTTTCCAGGCAAGAGTACTGGAGTGGGGTGCCATTGCGTTCTCCGAGACAGCATATTAAAAAGCAGAGATATTACTTTGCTAACAAAGGTCCATCTAGTCAAGGCTATGGTTTTTCCCCTAGTCATGTATGGATGTGAGAGTTGGACCATAAAGAAAGCTGAGCGCTGAGGAATTGATGCTTTTGAACTGTGGTGTTGGAGAAGACTCTTGAGAGTCCCTTGGACTGCAAGGAGATCCAACCAGTCCATCCCAAAGGAAATCAGTCCTGAATATTCATTGGAAGGACTGATGTTGAAGCTGAAACTCTAATACTTTGGCCACCTGATGCGGAGAACTGACTCATTGGAAAAGACCCTGATTCTGGGAAAGATTGAAGGGGACGACAGAGGATGAGATGGTTGGAGGGCATCACCGACTCGACGGACATGAGTTTGGGTAGACTCTGGAAGTTGGTGATGGACAGGGAGGCCTGGCGTGCTGCAGTCTGTGGGGTCGCAAAGAGTTGGACGCAACTGAGCGACTGAACTGAACTGAACTGAACTGAACTAAGGCAGGGAAGGCACAGCCAGGCTTGGCTCAGCAGCAGAGACTTTCCAGGTGGGCAGTCAGCCCTGGGCTCGGTCCCGAGGGCAGTGGGAGTCATGGAGGGCTGTGGGCAGCACCAAGATGGAGTCAGAGTCTACTCGGAAAAGGTGGCTGCTGGGGGCGGGCAGGCCCAGCATGGGCCAAGGGTGGCAGAGCTGGCAGGAAGGACATGTGCAGATGGCAAGACACTCAGTGGCAGGGGGCCATGGCAGAGGCCATCTGACCTCGCTGGACGCAGAGGAGCCTCTTCCCTCTGTGCACATGCTGGGGTGGCCCCCCCGGCCATGGTCTGCCAAGAGCCTGCTCATCTCCCTCTGCCCAGGCCTGCGGGCACTGTTTCCCCATCTCTGTGGAGGGGACCTGGGTAAGCAGACTCAGAGCTCTGTGTGAGTGTGTGTGTGCCTATGGGCGTGTGTCTCTGTGTGTTTGTCTGTATGTTTCTCTGTGTGTATCTGTGTGTCTCTCTGTGTGTGTATGTTTCTGTGTGTGTCTCTGTGTGTATGTCTCTCTGTGTGTGTGTCTCTCTCTGTATGTGTATGTCTCTGTGTGTGTGTCTTTGTGTGTGTGTCTGTGTTTGTCTGTGTGTGTCTATGTGCTTGTGTATGTGTCTGTGTGTCTCTGTGTGTGTCTCTGTGTGTGTATATGTGTCTCTCTGTGTGTGTCTGTTTGTCTGTGTGTGTCTCTGTGTGTGTGTATCTGTGTGTGTGTGTCTCTGTATGTGCCTATGGGTGTGTGTCTCTCTGTGTGTGTCTGTGTGTGTGTCTGTCTGTGTGTATGTGTGTCTCTGTGTGTGTGTGTCTCTGTGTGTGTCTGTGTCTCTGTGTGTGTGTGTGTGTATGTTTCTGTGTGTGTGTCTCTGTGTATGTATATGTGTCTCTCTGTGTGTGTGTATGTGTTTGCGTGTGTCTCTGTGTGCGTTTGTGTGTCTCTGTGTGTGTCTGTGTGTGTCTCTGTGTGTGTGTGTATATGTGTCTCTGTGTGTGTGTGTGTATATGTGTCTCTCTGTGTGTCTTTGTGTGTGTATCTGTGTTTGTGTGTGTGTGTCTCTGTGTGTGTGTCTGTATGTTTCTGTGTGTGTGTCTCTGTGTGTGTGTTTCTGTGTATTTATATGTGTCTCTGTGTGTGTGTGTATGTGTTTGCGTGTGTCTCTGTGTGTGTCTCTCTCTGTGTGTGTGTCTCTGTGTGCGTGTGTATGTCTCTGTGTGTGTGTCTATGTATATCTGTGTGTGTATGTGTATCTGTGTGTGTGTCTGTGTATGTGTCTCTGTGTGTGTCTCTGTGTGTGTGAGACAGGAGACTTGGGGGAAGGAGGAAGGAGCAGGAAGTGGGGTGTCCCCCATGTCAGCCTTGTCCCCCATATAGGTCAGGTAGTGAGCTCCCTGCCCAGGGAGGCATGCAAGCCCTCCTCCCATCTCCACCTCCCTCCTCCCTTACTCCTTTCCTCTTAAGGGGGCTCCTGATGTCTGGGAAGCCCCCCTCACCATCTCTGCCTGGGCTTCTCCTGCCCCACTGTCTGCACAGGGGCACGGCCTTGTCCCGTGGCCCCCAGGCAGTGAGCACCCTGAGCAGGGAAGTCTGGAGGCTGGCCAGGCAGCCCTGCTTTCCTGATCCTGTCTCTGCTGGGATGTGGCCAGGCTGAGCAGGCAGGGAGGGGGCCTCTTGCCCATGGCCCCCCTTTAGCTGGCATGAAAACCCTCGTGTGCCCCCTGTGGTTGTACTGGGCACCCTGGAAAGGGAGGGCCCACCCTGGCCTCTAGCATAGCCAAACCATGGAGAAAAGACAAGTGGGAGAGTCTGCCTTTCTGTATATGGGGGTCCCTGGAGGGGCTGGAAACATGGGGTCAGGGAGACTGAGGCTGGGCAGAGGGGCCCTCACACCCAGCCTCCCCTCAAAGGCAGGGGGTCTCCTGCTGAGGATGGAGCCCTTGCCCCTTGGGAGCCCAGGGCCTGCGAGATCTGGGGAGCATGGAGGCGCTCATGGACGGGACCACCCTGGGCTCTGGGGAGGGGGCAAAGGAGCCTCGTACAGTACCCAGGCTCAGGGACAAAGTGCCACAGGGTCCAGCTATCCACCAGGCCCATGCAGGCCACTGGACCAGCTGGGCGCTCCCCTGCCTGCTCCCGGCAAGCAGGGCGCAATGTGGAGGGCTTGGAGGCGTTGGGACCCCGTAGTGCCAAGGGTAGCTCTTGCCTGGTTTGAGTTTGCTTAGAGGGCGTGGGCCGGGAAATGATTTCAGAGGTCAGGACCTGGGCCAGCGGTCCCTGGGGCATCACCCTGCGTGCGTGATGGACCCAGGGCAGGCACGGCCTGGCCTGACCGGGCGGGGGGC
>SJYX01004567.1:798551-832111 GCA_006410675.1 Oreotragus oreotragus | reverse complement strand
GGTGCGGGGCATGGGGGTGGGGGTGGGGGTGTTCTCTGCTGTCCCTCCCTCGGGCTCTTTGGCTTAGAGCACCCAGCAGGGCTGCGGAGGGGCAAGTGATCTCAGCGGGCGCTCTGGGGGTCAGGTGGTTGGCGTGTCCTGTCCACCCCACCTGGGCCCTCGCTTGCAGGGCCCCAGGCCCGGGCCTGGGCAGCTGGTCTGGTGGTGAGGGAGACTGGCCTGCAGGTTGCCATGGCAACTAGCTGCTTCTCTCTCCTGCGGGGGAGACGAGCTCGGGCCGTCTTAGCGGACCCGGTTCCGGCTTCGAGCTGGGGGCACAGACTCCAGGCTCGTGGGGGAGCCTGTGCTCTGGAGGGCCAGGCGTCTGAGCCGAGAAGCGGGCGACAGGCAAGCTCTCCCACCATCACCTGGGCCAGGGTCCTGTGGGACTGCAGAGCGCCAAGGGGCTGGGGTCCACGGCGGAGTGTCCCTGCCTGGCCCCTGGGGCGGGGGTGGCTCCGGTGGAGATCCTCCCCTCCCCCCACCACACCGAGTCTGGATCACAGATTCAGCCCCTCATCACTGGGGTCACAGAGCTGGATTCATCCCTCTTGTCAGTGTCTGGTCCCCTGGCTGGCAGTTTCACAGCCGGAAGCCAAGCCGCGTCCTCGGACACCTGCTCCCTCAGTCCTGGCCCCCGCAGGGGTCCCTGGGGCCAGAGAGTTTCCTTCCAAGCTTCGTTTTCATCTCAACCTCCCCCTGTCCAGCCTGTCAGGCCTCGGTCGTCTGTCCTCTGGGTGATGGCCTGCGGTTGCCCCCGAGTCACCCCCTCTGACACTCTGCCGCCCTTGCTCTGGACCACTTGCCGAGATCCCCTTATCACCCCAGGACCGGGGCCAGGTTTCTTCGGCCGGGATGGCAGATGGCATCCTTGGCCACAGCTCTTCCCTCTGTCCTGCGTCCAGGCCCTTTGCCACCAGCCTGCTTTACTGACGCAAGGAGGAGCGGGCGTCTGGGACCCTTGGGGGGCGGCTTTCCTCCCCCACCGCAACTATTTCTTGGTCGCTGTCCTGGGAAGGGCGTCCCGGCCAGGCCGCTGGGCTTCGGGGGGATGGGGAGCATGTGGAGCAGGCCCAGACTCACGCAGCGGCTTGGAGCTGGCCTCTCTGCTCAAGCCCAGCCTTGATCAGCCAACAGAAGGGCCGGGCTTGTCCACCAAGGAAGGTGTCGCCAGGCAGCACCTGCTGAACTGCTGACAAGGCCTCTGAGACCTCAGTTCAGTTCAGTTCAGTCGCTCAGTCGTGTCCGACTCTCGGTGACCCCACAGACTTGGGATGTCTCCAGAGCTGGGTTATGAATACATAAAGATCTTCATGACCCAGATAATCACGATGGTGTGATCACTCGCCTACAGCCAGACATCCTGGAATGTGAAGTAAAGTGGGCCTTAGGAAGTATCACTATGAACAAAGCTAGGGGAGGTGATGGAATTCCAGGTCAGCTATTTCAAATCCTCAGAGATGCTGCTGTGAAAGTGCTGCATTCAATATGCCAGCAAATTTGGAAACCTCTGAGACCTCTGCCCCACCCCAAACATCATCTGCCCCAGGCAGCCTGCACGCTGGGCACCACCCGTGCGCCCACGGCCACCACTGCCCAGAAACGTGCAATGATTACCCCTCACTCCACTGTCTGCCCCTGCCCCGCCCCGTGTGGCCAGCACTCCAGCCGTCTGGAATACTTGAGACCAAGGCTCTCTTCTCTCCAGCTGTTCAGTGCAGGAATGGGAGGAGGAGGGCATGGCTTGTGGGATCTTAGTTCCTCCCCCAGGGGCCACACCCACACCTGCACTGAAAGCTGAGTGTAACCACTAGACCCCCAGGGAATTCCCTCTGTGTTCTTTGAAGAGTCAGAAATTGATTGCAAGCAGTCTGAGAGGAAAACCGCATCATTCTCCAGAGGAGGCCCAGTTCCCTGGGGCCCTGAAGCTCCTCAGGGGCTGCGAATTCCCTGCCCCTGGACTGCTTCCTCAAGGGGATGGCGGGGCCTCAGCAGAGCTCCCAGGAAAGAGCCCGAGGCCAGCACCCCTGGACTGACCTCAGGAAACAGAGATCAGAGAGGACTGCGGAAGAGACTCTTGGAGGGCACAACAGAGCCTTGTGCACCAGGACCCAGGAGAAAGGAGCAGCGACCCCCCAGGAGTCTTGCCTGTGGGGGTCTGGGGGTCTCCGGCGAAGGCATGGGTCTTCTGCCGGGAAGAAGTAGCCTGCTGCACGGCTGGGGGCCCGGACTGCAGCAGTGCGTGCGTGGGATCTTCCTTACCTCCAGTAGTTTGGTAAAGAGCAGGGAGGGAACACAGCCCCGCCTATCAACAGAAAATTGGACTAAAGATTTACTGAGCACGGCCCCGCCTATCAGAACAAGACCCGGTTTCCCCCTCAGTCAGTCTATACATCAGGAGGCTTTCATAAGCCTCTTAGCCTTCTCCACCAGAGGGCTGACAGAGAGAAAATCACCATCACAGAAAACTAACCAGTCAGGTCACATGAACCACAGCCTTTTCTAACTCAATGAGACTACGAGCTATGCTGTGTAGGGCCACTCAAGACGGGCGGGTCAGGGTGGAGAGTTCTGACAAAATGTGGTCCACTGGAGAAGGGAATGGCAAACCACTTCAGTATTCTTGCCTTGAGAACCCCATGAACAGTGTGAAAAAGCAAGACGATAGGGCACTGAAAGAGGAACTCCCCAGGTCGGTGAAAGTGAAGGCGCTCAGTCGTGTCCGACTCTTTGCGACCCTGTAGACTGTAGCCCACCAGGCTTCTCCGTCCATGGGATTTTCCAGGCAAGAGTGCTGGAGTGGGGTGCCATTTCCTTCTCCAGAGGATCTTCCCGACCCAGGGATCGAACCTGGGTCTCCCACATTGTAGGCAGACGCTTTACCGTCTGAGCCACCAGGGAAGCCTCAGGTGCCCAATATGCTCCTGGAGATCAGTGGAGAAATAACTCCAGAAAGAATGAAGGGATGCAGAAAAAGCAAAAACAACACCCAGTTGTGGATGGGACTGGTGATGGAAGCAAGGTCCGATGCTGTGAAGGGCAATATTGCATAGGAACCTGGAATCTTACACATTGTAGGCAGACGCTTTACCGTCTGAGCCACCAGGGAAGCCTCAGGTGCCCAATATGCTCCTGGAGATCAGTGGAGAAATAACTCCAGAAAGAATGAAGGGATGCAGAAAAAGCAAAAACAACACCCAGTTGTGGATGGGACTGGTGATGGAAGCAAGGTCCGATGCTGTGAAGGGCAATATTGCATAGGAACCTGGAATCTTACGTCCATGAATCAAGGCAAATTGGAAGCGGTCAAACAGGAGATGGCAAGAGTGAATGTCGACATTCTAGGAATCAGCGAACTAAGATGGGCTGGAATGGGTGAATTTAACTCAGATGACCATTATATCTACTACTGCGGGCAGAAATCCCTCAGAAGAAATGGAGTAGCCATCATGGTCAACAAAAGAGTCTGAAATGCAGTACTTGGATGCAATCTCAAAAACGACAGAATGATCTCTGTTCGTTTCCAAGGCAAACCATTCAATATCACAGTAATCCAAGTCTATGCCCCGACCAGTAATGCTGAAGAAGCTGAAGTTGAACGGTTCTATGAAGACCTACTCCTTTTCATTATAGGGGACTGGAATGCAAAAGTAGGAAGTCAAGAAACACCTGGAGTAACAGGCAAATTTGGCTTTGGAATACGGAATGAAGCAGGGCAAAGGCTATTAGAATTTTGCCAAGAGAATGCACTGGTCATAGCAAACACCCTCTTCCAGCAACACAAGAGAAGACTCTACACATGGACATCACCAGATGGTCAACACCGAAGTCAGATTGATTGTATTTTTGCAGCCAAAGATAGAGAAGCTCTATGCAGTCAGCAGAAAAAAGACCAGGAGCTGACTGTGGCTCAGATCGTGAATTTCTTACTGCCAAATTCAGATTTAAATTGAAGAAAGAGGGGAAAACCACTAGACCATTCAGGCATGACCTAAATCAAATCCCTTATGATTATACAGTACAAGTGAGAAATAGATTTAAGGGACCAGATCTGATAGACAGCGTGCCTGATGAACTATGCAGTGAGGTTCGTGACACTGTACAGAGGACAGGGAACAAGACCATCCCCAAGAAAAAGAAATGCAAAAAAGTAAAATGGCTGTCTGAGGAGGCCTTACAAATAGCTGTGAAAAGAAGAGAGGCCAAAAGCAAAAGAGAAAAGGAAAGATATAAGCGTCTGAATGCAGAATTCCAAAGAATATCAAGGAGAGATAAGACAGCCTTCTTCAGCGATCAATGCAAAGAAAGAGAGGAAAACAATAGAATGGGAAAGACTAGAGATCTCTTCAAGAAAATTAGAGATACCAAGGGAACATTTCATGCAAAGATGGGCTCGATAAAGGGCAGAAATGGTCTGGACCTAACAGAAGCAGAAGATATTAAGAAGAGGTGGCAAGAATACACAGAAGAACTGTACAAAAAAATCTTCATGACCCAGATAACCATGATGGTGTGATCACTCCCCTAGAGCCAGACATCCTGGAATGTGAAGTCAAGTAGGCCTTAGGAAGCATCACTACGAACAAACCCAGTGGAGGTGATGGAATTCCAGTAGAGCTATTTCAAATCCTGAAAGATGATGCTGTGAAAGTGCTGCACTCAGTATGTCAGCAAATTTGGAAAACTCAGCAGTGGCCACAGGACTGGAAAAGGTCAGTTTTCATTCNGACACCACCCTTATGGCAGAAAGGGAAGAAGAACTAAAGAGCCTCTTGATGAAAGTGAAAGAGGAGAGTGAAAAAGTTGGCTTAAAGCTCAACATTCAGAAAACGAAGATCATGGCATCTAGTCCCGTCACTTCATGGGAAATAGATGGGGAAACAGTGGAAACAGTGTCAGACTTTATTTTTTTGGGCTCCAAAATCACTGCAGATGGTGATTGCAGCCGTGAAATTAAAAGATGCTTACTCCTTGGAAGAAAAGTTATGACCAACCTAGATAGCATATTCAAAAGCAGAGACATTGCTGACAAAGGTCCATCTAGTCAAGGCTATGGTTTTTCCAGTAGTCATGCATGGATGTGAGAGTTGGACTATAAAGAAAGCTGAGTGCCAAAGAATTGATGCTTTTGAACTGTGGTGCTGGAGAAGACTCTTGAGAGTCCCTTGGACTGCAAGGAGATCTAACCAGTCCATCCTAAAGGAAATCAGTCCTGAATATTCACTGGAAGGACTGATGCTGAAGCTGAAGCTCCAGTACTTTGGCCACCTGATGTGAAGAGCCGACTCATTGGAAAAGACCCTGATTCTGGGAAAGATTGAAGGTGGGAGAAGGGGACGACAGAGGATGAGACGGTTGGATGGCATCAGCGACTCAATGGACGTGAGTCTGAGCAAGCTCCAGGAGTTGGTGAAGGACAGGGAGGCCTGGCGTGCTGCAGTCCGTGGGGTCGCAGAGAGTCGGACACGACTGAGTGCCTGAGCAACAGCAGCTAACACGTGGGATCTGGTGTGACGATCTGGTGAGAGACGGGAGGAAACATGCGCTTTTCCTTGCATCTGGAGGGTTTGCTTGTGCTGAGCGGCACCCGGTCCTCCCCGTCGAGGGCCCTGGACACCTTGCCACCTGTCTTGGCAAGGGTTCCCCCCGCCCGGGTCGTGACGAGGTGGACACTCTCCTCCCCTCCCTCCATGCATCCCCTTCCTGACCCTGTTCACTCCAAAGGCGCTGCTTGCCCCCGTCTTCCCAGGTCCGCCGGCCCCTCCTGTGGTTTGTAATCTGGAACCTGCCTGCTAGATGAAAGAGTGGGCTCTGGGTCCAGGCAGAATCTCAGTGAGCAGGGAGCCAATCTGCTTCCAGGCTGCCTGTCCAGGTGAGAAAGGAGTGATGGGCAAAGCATGTTGGCGCGAGTCCTGGCGTCTGCGGAGACTCAGTGCATTTGGCCCTTGTGCTGGGCTCACCAGCCCTGCCACTTGGCAGCTGGCATTATTTCTGGCTGGGCCAGGTTTGGGGCCTTAATTAAAAATGTTCTTGGATCGCTGCCTCCTGCTGAGAATGGGAAAAGCCAGATGAAGGCCACAGCAAAACAAATACCATTTGTTAGGAGGCTTTGAGTGGCCGCTGGGGCCACCAGAACCCCAAGCATGCAGGACACGCTGGATGGGAAAGCAGCGAGGTGAACAGGCTGAAGGGGCTTCCCAGGGGACGCTAGTGGTAAAGAACCCACCTGCCAGTGCAGGAGATGCAAGAGACATGGGTTCGATCCCTGGGTCGGGAAGATACCCTAGAGGAGGGCATGGCAACCCACTCCAGTATTCTTGCCTGGAGAAATCCATGGACAGACTGTACTCCGTAGGGTTGCAAAGAGTCGGACACAACTGAAGCGATTTGGCACGCACAAAAGCACGACCAGGCTGGCGTGTGTGTGATGGCCTCCAGCAGACGGGGGTAGAGGGGTGGGACGAGGTGTGGGGAGGGAGCAGAAGAATGCAGCAGAAGCAGTATTTGTAGAGATATCAGCCAGTGTTTGCAGACTAATGAAATGCTTCAATCTGCAGATTTCAGAAGTGCAATGATTGCCAGGAAGAAAGACAAGCACTCCTGCCCCATCCCGGCGAAGCTGCGGGAGAACCCAGGCAGGGTCGGGGCTGCAGCGGGGGTGAGACTTCAGTGGGAGGCCTGCAGGTAGCAGGCAGGGTGCAGGGGGCGCACAGGGAGAGTGGAGGATGGCAACCCCCCGTGCGGTCAGCCCAGCATCCCCTCCAACACCCACAGCGGGGACGGCCAGCAAGTCCTGGAGGGCCTGCAAGGGCGGGTGGATGGCAGCGGCGGCTGGTGAGGGGGAGGCCGGAAATCAGAGACCCTGACGGCCCTCTGGCTGCTGCTCCTGCCCAGGCTGGGTGACCCACCCTGGCTCTTCATTCCGCCCGGACGCGGCCCCATGGCCCCTCCTCACCTCCCCAGCCACGACAATCACCCATCCCTGGCCTTCTTGCTCAGTCTTCAAGACGCAAGTCAAGCACCGCCTCCCCCAGGCAGGCTTGCTGGATGCCCTCTGTCCTGCAGCTCCAGCACTGCCCTTGGGCCCAGTAGTTGCACAGGATTTGACCTGTAAGGATAGGCCTATTCACTATGTGCGTCTTCTGTCTCCCCACGAAGACCAAGTATTGAAGGCGTGCGTTCAGTCTGTCCAGCTTGGATCTGCAAGCGTGTCCTGGCCTTCTCTCTCTGGTGCCTGACCTTCTGCTGGAGAGGAGGTGAGGCAGCAACCTGGCAACAGGTGCCTGACGGCTGGGTGAGCTGTGACTGGGCTGGGGAAGAGGGTGCAGCGGAAAGGTGGGACCGGTCCTCATGGTGGAGCCGCAGGACGGGAAAAGGGGCCGATCATCTCCGGATTCACTTTCTGCTTCACCACAGCCTCTGCCAGGCATCCCAGTGTCTTTCCCAGTCTTCATTCTGTGTGGTTTTCCCTCAGATTTTCTGTAATTGGTCTGCAAGTGGGGAAGCACCCAGGCTGCTGTGTTTGAGGGCAGACAGCCCCTCGGAGAGTGGCCCCTGGGCGGTGAATTCCCATGAGCAGGCGGAGCTCAGCTGGGTGACCTGCACTCTCAGGATGACGCTGGCGTCCTCCGGCACACCCGAGGGCTTGCTTCCTGGGCTGTGGTACTAAGCAGCTCAGGCTAAGTAACAAAGTACTGCTAACTGGGAGGTTCAAACAGCAGAAATGTATCTTCTCACCACTCTGGAGGCCGGGAGTCTAGGCTCAAGATGCGGACACGCCGGTTTTTTCTGGGGCCTCTCTCCCTGGCTAGTAGAAAGGCATCCTTTCTCTGGGTCCGTTTGTGCGTGTCTGTGCCCTAATCTGATAAGGACACCAATCGAATTAGATTAGGACCCACCCCAATGACCTCGTTTTACTTCACTCGCCTCTTTAAAACCCCTCTCTCTGAGCATAGTCACATTCCAAGGTCCTAGGTGTTAGGGTGTCAATATATGGATTTGGGGCACACTTCAGCCCCTCAGCTCTGGCAACTCAGCTGGTAAAGAATCTGCCTGTAATGAAGGAGACCTGGGTTCAATCCCTGGGTTGGGAAGATACCCTGGAGAAGGGACAGGCTACCCACTCCAGTATTCTTGGGCTTCCCTTGTGCTTCAGCTGGTAAAGAATCTACCTGAAAAGCAGGAGGCCTGGGTTCGATCCCTGGGTTGGGAAGATCCCCTGGAAAAGGGAACGGCTACCCACTCCAGTATCCTGGCCTGGAGAATCCCACGGACTGTATAGTCCATGGGGTCACAGAGTCGGATGTGACTGAGTGACTTTCACTTTCTTTCTTTTTTCAGCCCATCAAGATGGGTGCAAGGTTCTTGGACCACAGTGAAAGGTGGTGACGGGTTTCAGTGGCGCAGAAGGAGGGGGGAGTATGACTGTTAGCCCCAAAGGCACTGTGGCACGGGAGAAGGATGCGGGGGTCCCCTCTGGAGCCCAGACACAGGGTCACCCGATGGGGGCGGGTGCAGGTGAGGGGCAGTCCTGCGATGACTCTCTCCCCAGTTTCCTCCGCGTGGGTCACTCGTCTGATGCAGGAGCTGGTGGTTCTGTGAGCGCGGCTCTCCGTGGATGACTCTCTCCCCAGTTTCCCCGGCGTGGGTCACTCGTCTGATGCAGGCGCTGGTGGTTCTGTGCGCGCGGCTCTCCGTGGATGGCTTTCTCTCCAGCAGGAAGTCTCAGGGGCTGTCAAGGGCTGCTGGCCAAACAGCCTTTCAAATCAGGAGTAGTTTTCAAACTCCCGAGTTGAACACCAAGCATATTTCTTTCGTCTTTTAAAAACTGCATTAGCTCTTCCAGCTCTGGATTTATGCCTGCTGACAGTTTGGGCTCTATCTTATATGTTTGGATCTTTAGTATCTTATATTTATTTTTATTATAAACAATACATTATTTCATATCCGTCTTGCTCCAAAACTTTTACATTTCTAAGTGGGTGACTTTTTTGCTTAAACTTTTATTGTTTGTGGATTTGTCACATGGTGAGAAGCAAACAAGAGCTGTGTAATCTTCTGTCTCCGGTACTGGTTGAGGTCTGTGTTGAGTCCGCGGGAATCTGAGTGTGCCCCCTGCAGGGTGCCTGCCTCACCCACCCACTTGCTCTTCTCCGGCCTGCCGCCCTTGTTCGTCTGGCCCACGGAGCAGACCTCCTCCTGCCTCCCTGCGTGGATAATCATGTTCCTTTCCCTTTGGTGTTTTCTTGCTGTCTCGGTCAGCTCACAAATGTTTCTTATCACTCTCCACCTTCGTTTACATATTTGAACAACGTAAAAATGACCCCCCGTGTTAACACGGAGTGGTTTTTTTTTGCTATAAACTCAATTTTTCTTGACTAACGCAGCTTTCTGTATTTTTTTTTCAATCTGTGCTCTTTCTTATCTTTTAATTTTATACTCCCCCGCGTTATTGTGTTTTCTGATATCTTTCATATGTAGTAAGACATTGCAGTGTTGTTAAAAAAAAAGAAGCAGAAATCCTGATGTGAGTTCTTGACATCGTTTTAATCCTTTCCTCCTTCCCTTTCCTTGCTGGGTTGTAGTTTCTTTCTTTTTTTTTTTTAGAAGCTGAAGCACAGCTGATTTGCAATGCTGTGTTAGTTTCAAGCATGTAACACTCTAATCCGGTGATTCATTCTTTTTCAGACTCTTTGTCTCAGAGGTGATCGTTTCTGTTTCGTCTTTTTCTGTCCACAGCTTTTTCCCTTTTAGAAAAGAATATCTGTTGTCATGGTTTAGAAGGCAGACATCATGCTTTTTATTCTCCCACTTATCTTTCTTTTTTAAACAGACGGTCCTACATTTATGTTTCTCTAATAATCAAAATCTAAAGAATAACTTCTGACCCCCTTCTATAGAGGACAGAAGGCTTTCCCCTTTCTCTTTTTTTAAAAAAATAATTGCTTATTTTTATTTTTTAAACATTTTCTGGCTGCATCTCACGGCATGTGGGATCTTAGTTCTCCAATCAGGGAAGGAACCCCTGCCCCCTGAAGTGGAAGGCGGGCTCTTAACTGCTGGCCCACGGCAGTGGTGGGACCTTCTCTTCCTCTCCATCCCTTCTCTCAGTGCATCGAAGTCCTGAGAACCTGGAAATCTCACTCTTCCTGCTTTAACGTTTAAACCACCCTGAGGTGTTAAAGGCGTTCTGTTTGGTTGGTGCTGTTGCATTAATAACTTCGTTTTCCCAGTGGGTAGTACTTTATTCTCTTGTTTCCATCTGGCTCCCACTTCCCCGACACGCGTTTCTAGCATGACACCTCCTCGTCGTATGATTTAAAACGGATCCCGTGGGTTTTTGAAGAATCACATTTGTGGGGGCATCTTTCCGGGGCATCTTTCTGATCTTAGGTCCTGATGCTTCCTACACAGACGTGCTGTCCTCTGGCAGCCTTCATTTTGGTGGGGAACGTGAGCGCAGCTTGCCCGCAGCCTCTTTCAAGGTCATCTGCTTATGTTTCCTCTTGGGAGCTTTTCAGACGCCTCGGTTTTCCTGAAAACGGGCCGCCTGACCGCATTTTGCTGCCCTGTCGGAGTTTTCACTTTCCCTGCAGTCTGTTTCTGGGTGCTCCTGCCGCTTCCATTTCTACCTCCTTTGGGAGTTCCTAGTAACTGGGGTCAGACGATTCGAGACCAGAGGCTGAGATGGTTGGATGGCATCACTAACTCGATGGACATGAGCTTGAGCAAGCTCCGGGAGTTGGTGACGGACAGGGAGGCCTGGCGAGCTGCAGTCCCTGGGGTCGCAAAGAGTCGGACACGACTGAGCGACCGAACTGAACTGAACTGATGTGAGACCACCATCCTCCCTGGCTTCTTGCTTCCATGTTTTTCTTTCCCTTTTCATTTGCATTTTGAAAATATTTCTCAAACTCTCCCTCTGTATCACAGTTTTGCTTTTCTCCAGCTTCCAGCCTGCCATCAAGCCTGCCGTCCCTTCCTCTCTTAAAGGTTTTATTACAGCCACTGCGTTGCGTTTCTTGAGATCCAGAGAGGGGCTTATCTAGGGTTCTGTTTGGGGTTCTGTTGCTTTGAGCTGCGATGAAAGAAAAGCGAGTCTGAGCCTCGAAAGCGTGAGGACAGGAGAGCGCAGACAGCTGTCTGGCTCGGGTCAGCAGCGCCCAGCCTCTCAGCCTGGTTTTCATCCTGGTCCGGGTCAGCAGCGCCCAGCCTCTCAGCCTGGCTTTCATCCTGGTCCGGGTCAGCAGCGCCCAGCCTCTCAGCCTGGCTTTCATCCTGGTCCGGGTCAGCAGCGCCCAGCCTCTCAGCCTGGTTTTCATCCTGGTCCGGGTCAGCAGCGCCCAGCCTCTCAGCCTGGCTTTCATCCTGGTCCGGGTCAGCAGCGCCCAGCCTCTCAGCCTGGTTTTCATCCTGGTCCGGGTCAGCAGCGCCCAGCCTCTCAGCCTGGCTTTCATCCTGGTCCGGGTCAGCAGCGCCCAGCCTCTCAGCCTGGTTTTCATCCTGGTCCGGGTCAGCAGCGCCCAGCCTCTCAGCCTGGCTTTCATCCTGGTCCGGGTCAGCAGCGCCCAGCCTCTCAGCCTGGTTTTCATCCTGGTCCGGGTCAGCAGCGCCCAGCCTCTCAGCCTGGCTTTCATCCTGGTCCGGGTCAGCAGCGCCCAGCCTCTCAGCCTGGTTTTCATCCTGGTCCGGGTCAGCAGCGCCCAGCCTCTCAGCCTGGCTTTCATCCTGGTCCGGGTCAGCAGCGCCCAGCCTCTCAGCCTGGTTTTCATCCTGGTCCGGGTCAGCAGCGCCCAGCCTCTCAGCCTGGCTTTCATCCTGGTCCGGGTCAGCAGCGCCCAGCCTCTCAGCCTGGTTTTCATCCTGGTCCGGGTCAGCAGCGCCCAGCCTCTCAGCCTGGCTTTCATCCTGGTCCGGGTCAGCAGCGCCCAGCCTCTCAGCCTGGTTTTCATCCTGGTCCGGGTCAGCAGCGCCCAGCCTCTCAGCCTGGCTTTCATCCTGGTCCGCTTCAGCGTCGTGTGCTCTAAGTCGCTCAGTGGTGCCTGACTCTTTGCGACCCCACGGACTGTAGCCCTCCAGGCGCTGCTGTCCACGGGATTCTCCAGGCAAGGATACTGGAGTGGGCTGCCACGCCCTCCTCCAGGGGGTCTTCCCGACCCCAGGATCGAACTCAGGTCTCTTAAGTCTCCTGCACAGCATCCCGTCAGTCTAAAGACAGAGCTGTGGGGCCACGCCTCTCTCTTTCCTCCATGGATGTAGGAGCTGCTGGAAGATGTATCAGAGCCCAGGCCCGGCTGAGCCAGACTTCCGTGTGGGTCTTGCTCTGAGCTGCAGTGCCACGTGGACATGTCACAGGAGCCTGGCACATCCTCCGGAGGGCGGGTGCCCCGGGGCAGGAGGGCTTCCTGCCTCAGACAGGCCCCCTCCCTTTCTCTCCACTGCACCCCAAATCTGCACCTTTGTTCCAAGGATCTGGAGCAATGGTCTGAGGGTGACGTAATGCTTGCAAAATACACGGAGCTGTGCCCAGCTTGTCATAAATGTTTAGTACACTTCAGCTACTTTTATTGTTAACTCAAAAACCCCACTTTTATTGCAGTCGAGTGTACTGTATAGACATGTACGCATTACTGTGGATTTAACTGTGTCCCTCCAAGATTCACATGCTGAAGTCTTAACCCCCAGGACCCCAGAAAGTGGCCTTATTTGGAATAGGGTTGATGCAGTCATCATTAATTAAGATGAGGCCATCAGGGTGGGCTCTTACCCGGTCTGACCCGTGTCTCTGTCAAAAGGGGACATATGGATGCAGACACACCCAGGGAGGAGGCAACATGAGGATGGAGCCAGGAATCAGAGTGATGCTTCCACAAGCCAAGGATCGTGGAAGATGCTGGCAACCATCAGAAGCCTGGAGAGAGGCCTCGGGAGGGGCCAGCCCCGCCGACATCTTCACCTCGGACTTCTGGTCTCTGGAACTGAGATAATTTCTGCTGTCTAGGTCCCCGGTCTGTGTTACGGCACCCCCAGGACACTAATACATGCTTACCCCTTCTCCAGGATATCTTTCCGACCTAGGAATCAAACCGGGGTCTCCTGCAGGTGGGTTCTTTACCAACTGAGCTATCAGGGAAGCCCACAGTAGCACACATATCTGTATATTTCGCATCGTAAGAGGGTTTTTATGAGCCGGACCCGCTGTGTAGCCGGCACAGAGCTCAGGTTGAGAGGAGCACCGAGCACCCAGCAGACGCTTCCTTCCAGCCCCGGGGGTAGGGCTGGGCTTCCTGCCCTCGGCGGGGCACAGGAGGACACAGGCCCGCCGCCTCACTCCCCGGGAGGCCGGGTGGTGGGAGTCCTCCTCCCCCTCCTCACCAGGGCTGTGTGTCCGCTGCGGGCGTCGGGCGGCCCCAGCCCGAGGCTGTCCCCGTAGCAGCTGCTGGGGATGTTCCGGCAGGAGTCTGTGGCACCTCCGGGGGGTGTTTTCCCCGCACGTCCCGGGAGGAACCCTGGGATCGAGGGGTGGGCGAGTGTTCCACCAAGCGTGTTTCCAAGAGGAGAGCACCGCTTCCGCCCCCACCAGCGGTGGTATGGGGGGCCAGCTGGGCCGCAGCCTTGCCAACACTTGGGATTACCCGTCTTTTCACTTTAGTTAGGCCGGTGGGTATGGAAGTGTGTCACATGACAGTTTGAAAATTTGCAATTTCCTGGTAGCCAGTGATGTTGAAGACCTCTTGATATGCGTGTCTCCACGAGTTTCCTCTCTTGCGAAGTGCCCGTCATGGTTTCTGCCCATTCTATGCTGTTGTCAACATCTCTGCGCCCATTCGTAGGAGCTCTTTACCTGCTTTAAGCCATTTTTCACTTGCACGCATTTGCATGGCTCCTTATAGTGACTTTTGACGACAAGAAATTTTTTCCAGGATGGTTTAATTTATCAAACGTTTTGAGGCGAATGCTTTCTGTGTTTGTTTAAGAAATCGTTGCTTGGGCTGAAGTCGTGAAGACGTTTCCTTGTGTTTTCCTCTAAGAGCTTTATTGTCCTGTGTTTCCCTTGCAGGTCTCAGCCCACCTGGGATTTATTGTTGTGTACGGTGTGAGGCAGGGGCCAAGATCTTTTTTCCATCTGACTGTCCAGTCGACTCAGTGCTGTTGTTTGAAGGATGGTCCTCCCTGTCCGTCCTGACGTAGCACTGAGGCGTCACCTTTGCTACAGGTCAAGTGACCGACCACACAGAGGTGGGTGGGTTCCCGGACTCTCTCATGGCCCATCTATCAGTTTGTCTGTCCTTATACCGATGAAGAAGAACTAAAGAGCCTCTTGATGAAGGTGAAAGAGGAGAGAGAAAACCCTGGCTCAAAAGTCAGCGTTAAACATCTGGTCCCATCACTTCATGGCAAATAGAAGGGGAAAAAGTGGAAACAGTGACAGACTTTATTTTCTTGGGCTCCAAAATCACTGCAGAACCATGAAACTGAAAGACGCTTGCTCCTTGGGAGAAAAGCTATGACCAACCTAGACAGCGTATTAAAAAGCAGAGACATTACTTTGCTGACAAAGGTCCATCTAGTCAAAGCTATGGTTTTTCCCTAGTCATGTATGGATGTGAGAGTTGGACCATAAAGAAGGTTGAATGCTGAAGAATTGATGCTTTTGAACTGTGGTGCTGGAGAAGACTCTTGAGAGTCCCTTGGACTGCAAGGAGATCCAACCAGTCCATCCTAAAGGAAATCAGTCCTGAATATTCATTGGAAGGACTGATGCTGAAGCTCTAATACTTTGGCCACTTGATGTGAAGAAGTGACTCAGTGGAAGAGACCCTGATGCTGGGAGGGATTGGGGGCAGGAGGAGAAGGGGACGACCGAGGATGAGATGGCTGGATGGCATCACTGACTCAATGGACGTGAGTCTGAGTGAACTCCGGGAGACAGTGAAGGGAGCCTGGCGTGCTGCAGTTCATGGTATTGCAGAGTCAGACGCGACTTCGAGACTGAATACCAACAAGTGCCAGGGGCGCCTGTCTCTATTATGTGCTGTTGTGTTAAAGTGCGTTCTGCTGGCTCCATTCTCCTGCAAGGGTTAAGTGGTCTGGCATAAACTCTCTTTTTGCTTTCAGTTTCAGAGGCTTGACACATCCCGTCAGAACCTGGCACTGCGGCAGCTGCGTGATTCAGCCCGACTGTCTCATCCTCACCCTCTTCAACATGGAGAAAACTATTCCTGTCCTGGAGTCTCGTGCGAGGAGATGAGATCACGTGGGCTCAGGTGCCTGGCATGCAGCACAGATGTTAGTGATGAATGTACAGCTTAGTGGTGACAGAGGAGACCGGAGCTGGGTGGCCTGCTTCACATCTCAGCTTCTCTGAACACGTGACCTTGGGAGAGTGACCTCACGTGAGGCCTGACCGCCTTGAATTGGGGATAATTGTCTACTTGCTGGCTTAGTGCTCCTGGGGTAATTGTGCCCTCCATGCAGACCCCCCAGTCCGCAGGTGAGGCTGCTGGTGGCCGGGGCTGGGCCAGGCACCTGTCCTGATGCAGCTGTGTCCCGAGCGAAGCACTTGGCCTGTGGGGCACCCAGCTGGGAAGGACCCCTAGTGTGGGTGTACCACCATTGTCTGCCTGGGTTGGCACTCAGCAGACCCTGTCTTCTAGAATCTTCCTCACGTGGATCAGTTCAGTTTGGATCAGTTCAGTTCAGTTCAATTGCTCAGTCATGTCCGACTCTTTGCGACCCCATGAATCGCAGCACGCCAGGCCTCCCTGTCCATCACCATCTCCCGGAGTTCACTCAGACTCATATCCATCGAGTCTGTGATGCCATCCAGCCATCTCATCCTCGGTCATCCCCTTCTCCTCCTGCCCCCAATCCCTCCCAGCATCAGAGTCTTTTCCAATGAGTCAACTCTTCGCATGAGGTGGCCAAAGTACTGGAGTTTCAACTTCAGTATCATTCCTTCCAAAGAAATCCCAGGGTTGATCGCCTTCAGAATGTACTGGTTGGGTCTCCTTGCAGTCCAAGGGACACTCAAGAGTCTTCTCCAACACCACAGTTCAAAAGCAACGATTCTTCAGCGCTCAGCCTTCTTCACAGTCCAACTCTCACATCCATACATGACCACAGGAAAAACCATAGCCTTGACTAGACGGACCTCAGTCGGCAAATTAATGTCTCTGCTTTTGCATATGCTATCTAGGTTGGTCATAACTTTTCTTCCAAGGAGTAAGCATCTTTTAATTTCATGGCTGCAGTCACCATCTGCAGTGAATTTGGAGCCCCCCAAAATAAAGTCTGACACTGTTTCCACTGTTTCCCCATCTATTTCCCATGAAGTGGTGGGACCAGATGCCATGATCTTTGTTTTCTGAATGTTGAGCTTTAAGCCAACTTTTTCACTGTCCCCTTTCACTTTCAAGAGGCTTTTTAGTTTCTCTTCACTTTCTGCCATAAGGGTGGTGTCATCTGCATACCTGAGGTTATTGATATTTCTCCCGGCAATCTTGATTCCAGCTTGTGTTTCTTCCAGTCCAGCGTTTCTCATGATGTACTCTGCATATAAGTTAAATAAGCAGGGTGACAATATACAGCCTTGACGTACTCCTTTATGTTCATCTAAGCCCTTGATCCTGAGCTTGTCTTCCTGCGCAGTTTTGACAGCCTCGAGGCTGATGCTCTTTTTGGCTGCCACTCACCCTCCTGTGCGGAGGACAGCTCCCTCCATGGGGGTCTGGTTTCCTCTTTTGTCCCAGCGAGGGTGAGCTGAAGCTCCTGCCCAGGACTGCAGAGCAGGTGACCGTGAGTGCAGGTCACTGCCTGCGACTGGCTGACTGCTCCTGTGGGACACACGTCCTACTCCAAGCACCCCCCTCCCCAGCCAGGCATGGTCCCAGGGAGGCACAGAGCAATGCTGGGCCACCTTTCAGCGTGGAACCAGCTGGGAGAGGTCATCCTGGGGCTTCTCAAAGCCATTTCTGGGCTCAGATTGCTGTGAAAACCAGGAAGGAAAAGCAAGTTCAAGGGGTGATTCCTCCAGGGAGATGTAGACCCTCCTTAGCTCAGTGCCCTGGGCACGGCCGTCAGCCTGGCACCCCTGAGGGGATTCCAAGAGGAGCCTGGTCTGCCCATGTCTCTACCCTCCTCGGCACCCCCACGGCCTGCCAGCCTGGGGACCGGATCCGGGGTCTGGGAGCAGGGGACTGGGGCGCATGGAGGGCCCATGGCTCCTGGGGCATCGGGCTGCCCTCTGCCCTTCTGTCACTCTGTGCTGCCCCTTCTCTCCCTGTGGGGTGGCCACGTGCTCCCTGCCTCTGGGGTAAACAGGGCCTCTCTCTCTCTCTCCTTTCCAGTTGGGGGAGGGTGCCTTGGCTGCCGCTTCGTGAGGGCTTGCAGCAGCGGGGCGGTGAGACAGAAGCTTGGCTGTCGCGGCCCGGACCCAGCTTCCCCAGCCCCTGTGTGGCTCCTGGGGGCCGAGGAGTGAGGTTTGCAGAGGCAGCTCCAAGCTCTGAGTGTGGACAAGCCGGGGAAGCCAGGGCCACCCTCACAGTGTCAGAGGTGTGTTTTCTTGCTAACTCCTAGTTGCGAGAACGGAGGTGAGGGAGCCTGAGAGGTGATGCAGAATCAGCCAGCACCACAGAAGGCACTGGACGGGAGGGTGCTGTGGGGTCAGAGGGGAAAATGGCAGACTGGGGGAAGGCTGGGTGGTGGGCTGTTTAAGTGAGTGGGTGTCGGCTGCTTGGATGGATATGTGAGTGGGAGGCTGGGGTAGTTTCTGAGTTGTAGACCGGAGGTGGATTAATTGATATGTGATTATTGAATAAATGGTTGTATAGGTGGTTGTAGGGGGCTTCCCTGGCGGCTCAGATGGCAAAGAATCTGCCCTTAATGCAGGAGACCTGGGTTCGATCCCTGGGTCAGGAAGATCCCCTGGAGGAGGGCATGGCAATGCACTCCAGTATTCTTGCCTGAAGAATCTCCATGGGCAGAGGAGCCTGGCAGGCTACAGTCTATGGGGTTGCAAAGAGTTGGACATGACTGAGTNACCTGGGTTCGATCCCTGGGTCAGGAAGATCCCCTGGAGGAGGGCATGGCAATGCACTCCAGTATTCTTGCCTGAAGAATCTCCATGGGCAGAGGAGCCTGGCAGGCTACAGTCTATGGGGTTGCAAAGAGTTGGACATGACTGAGTGACTAAGTTTAGCACATGGGTGGTTAGGGTTAGGGTGTGGGGGACGGATTCCTGGTTGGACGGATGGGTGGATCCATGAATTGTTGATGGACAGATGGATGATCGGGTGGATGTACTAGTTGTTACCAGTTGGATGATCATGGTTGAATGGCTAGATAATTATCTGCTACGTGTATGTTGGGTAGATGAATGGCACGTGGATGAGGACCAGGTCAGCAGCTGGACGTGTGGATGGATGGATGGGTGTGCGGGTAGCTGGGTGGGACATGAATGGCATGCCAGCAGCCGGCTGGATGTCTGGATGGATGGATGGGTGTGCAGGCAGGTGGACAGTGGGTGGATGGTTTCATAAAAGGATGCCGTAAGTGGGTGGTGGGTGGAAGAGCTTGTCCAGGTTGAATGGTGGAAGATGGGTTTAGCGGGGTGTGTGGATGGGTGACTGGAGAACGGCACTGGTGATGTTGTCAGTGGGGAGGAATTGGTGGCCAGATGAGTGGGTGCATGAAGGCTGGCTGGCTTGACCATGGGGTGGGTCCTCACCAGCCAACCCTACCGCCCTCCTCTTCCCCGGGGGGCTGGTGGGACTGGGTCCCAGGGGGAGGCGGTGCTTTGTCCCCAGTCTCCCTCCTGACACCCCACAGATGAGGCTGTCCTGGTCGCCATGGGCTTAGAGCTCTGAGTGTCTGTTCTTCGAGGCCCCATTCTTCTCAGGAAGCCCCAGCCCAACATGGCCCCTTCTCGGGTCTTCTTGACCTGGAATCTTGGCCATGGGGGTGCTCAGGGCACCTGCTGTACTGATTTCCTCAGAAACAGTGAGTGAAGAGAGCTGTCCCATCCAGAGGCTGAGGCTGGGGCTTACAGGAAATGCTGGCCAGACAGAAAAAGCCTGTGTCTCTTGTAGCTGCTTCCTGCTTAAAAGTCAAGGAGCCAAAACTCACTGCTGCCTGGAGAATCCAGTTGCAAGAAAGGAGCAGTTTCACAGCTTGGCCGTACTGGGCGTGGAATTCCCAGGGGACTAGCGTTAGCCTCAGTGGCTGGGCTCTCACGGGCTCTGTAAAAGCTTTTGAAGCGCCCCTGCCAGCTCTCCAGGGATGCAGTTGCCCCAGGGGCCCTCCTTCCCTGCCCCTCCCTCCACTGGGTACCACGGCTCCTTCTGCCGGAGCAGCCCCAGTGCCCAGCGGGAAGGATGTTGGGCCTCCAGGGACTCAGGACTGATTCCTCCCTGGTGCCCCTTCCAGGCTGACCACAGGGCTGCCCTTACCTTATAAACCCCGCAACGTGCAGAGACCTGGCGGGCCTCTCGGGCTGGCATCCAGTTTTACGGGGGAGGACAAGGAGGTGGCCAGAGGGAAGGGAGCTGGGCCGAGGTCTCTTGTGGGTCCTGCCACAGCCAGGGCAGCCTCTGGCCCTTGATTCTGGGCTCTGGAGCCTCCGTTTCATGGGGAGTCATGGTTCAGCAATGCCCTCCAGCCACCACTGGACACCCACCAGGCCCATTCAATATCCCAGCTGCCAGCAGGTGATGGCCGAGCTGCTCAGCTTGCCTGCAGACAGTGACAGGACGCGTCCCTCACCTCTTCATTCCTCCTCAGGTCGCTTAGCTCCTCCAGGCAGGGAGTGCTGTGCGTCGATGCTGTGAGCTAACACCAGTGCCGTGGGCCCCTGGGCCCTTGCACATGCTGTTTCTTTGGCCTGAAAAGGGCTTCTCTTCCTTCATCCTTCAGCTTAGCCATCCCCTCCTCCAGGAAGCCCTCTTGACTCTCAGTCCACGTGGTCTGGGTTATTGCAAACACCCCTCTTTACTCCAGTGCAGCCCAGGATCCGGGAATGGCCCGTAGGAAGCACCCTATGTCTCTCTAGCCCTGGTGATGGGCCCCCGGTGGACAGGTCAGTGCTGCGCACGGGACTATGGCCGCTACTGCTGGTCTTGCTATGCTTCTGGGGCCACCCAGCACCCCTCTGGGGAGAAGTTGTCTGGGGATGAGTCCAGTGCAGAAGACAGCAGCGAGAGGCAGCCGGAGGCGATGCCACTGAATCCCTGGGTCCACCGTGCTTGCAGGTGCACAATTCCGCAATTACAGAGCCAGGAATCAGCTGCAATTTCAAATTAAAAATGAATAAACAATTATTTAAAAGTTATTGCACATTTTGCGTTTTTATTTGAGATTTAGCTTTGCTTGAGCTGGTTTGAGTCGGCCCCTGTTCCTTACAGCTGACCGGAAAAACGTCAGATGCTTTCCCACTGATCTTGGAGGCAGGCCTTGAGGCTGCGGCTTTTCCGATAGGTTGGCTTCAGCTGGTCCCCAGCAGGACCTTAGCACCAGCTGTGCCTTTCACATGAGGACCTCACAGTTCACAGAGCCGGAGTCGGGCAGGACAGAGGTGGCCGATGCCCAAGGCCTGGGGGCTGTGTAGGCTCCAGGGCCACGCAGGCTGCTGGCAGCAGTGCCAGAATCTTGGCTCTCTGTGCACTGATGCTGAAAAGAAGTATGGAGACTGAGTTTTGGAGGAAGAAAAAAAAGGCAGAATAGCTTTATTCTTTGCCAGGAGAAGGGGGAAACAGGGCAGGCTAATGTCTCCAGAACCATCCCTCCACCCCACCTTCCTGGGGAATAAAGGAAGGTTTATGTCCCGGGGCTTTTGATATGGGAGAGGCGATGAGGCTCAGAGTGATGAAAGTCTTGAATTTTTTTTTTTCCTTTCCTTTTGCAAACATTTGGCCAAAGCTGGTATCAGGTGACTCACCAACTAGTCCTGGCGTCCCTGAAGTTATCGGCCTGAATTTCTTTTTGAAATGCAGAATGCTACAGGGAGTGAGTGTTGGGGGAGGAAGGTCAGGTGCAGAGTGTGATTCATAGGCAGTTAGAGAGTAATTAGCTTTGTGCTGCTCTGTGAAGGACGAATCCAGCTACAAGTGTTTGTTAGTAGTAACAGCTAAAGAATAACCCAGCCTGCTTAACTCCTTCAGGCCCATTTGTGCTGTTTCCACAGCCTGTTCCTTATTTTCTATCGGAAAACTCTCCCTTCTATTTTTGCTCAAGCAGTGGGCCCAGGGCCCAGGTCCCAGCCTTCTGCTCTGGGAAGTCCAGCGGAAGTCGCTGACCCTGTGGAGCTGGTTTGTGCCTGCTGGACGGGGACCCCCAGGGCTGGTGGCAGGGCCTTGGCCAAGGACAGCCCGCTGCTTCCTGGAGGCCTCCCGCTGCCCGCCTGGCCCCATGAGGGACATGTCTGTGGGCAGGGCTCTGCAACCCCACAGGGTCCCAAACTGATTTCAGTCCCAAGAGATGCACTCGGTGGGGCCAGAGAGAGCTGGGTGAGGCTGCATTTGAGAAGAGCTTCAGGCCCTACGTGACCCATCCACCCCGTCTGCCGTGCCTAAGGGACCCCTGGGAGGGGAAGGGGGGTGCAGTGGGGTCCCCACAGCCTCTCCCAGGCCGACCTGGGGTGTGCTGAGGGTGGAGTGGGCCCTGGGCTCCCCCGGGCCGGTCCCTGCTGGGGGGTCAGAGGTGGGCTTCCCAGGCATACAAGGATGGAGATATCCCCAGAGATCCCAGAGACCCCAGCCCAGGAGCCTGGGCTGGACCTTGGTAATAGGGAGAGACTCGCTGTGTCAGAGAGGACACAGAGGGCTTTGGGCGGGCAGGGGTCAGCAGCAGGCCTTTACCCCTGAGGCCTGCACTGACCCCACTGCTCTCCTGCTGGCCTGCAGCTGCAAGCCTGGCACCACCCTGAGCCTGGAGGTGGGCCCAAATGCCCTTCTTGGCTTTGCCTGTTGGTGTGGACCCTCCTGGCCTGCCGTCCAGGAAGCTCAGGGAAGCACCTCTCCCTTCTGCATGCCCAGGCCTCCCGGGGGGCCATGACTGTCCTCAGATCACGAGTCTACCTGACGATGCGGGAGGGAATCTGGTGGTGCAGATGAGCCCCAAGGAGTGGGGTTTGGTCCTTCAGCAGAGGACCCCCTGCCCTGCCCACCCAGGCTGGCCTGTCGCTGCAGACTGCAGGGGAGGGGAGTGGTGATAGAGTTGGGGGTCGGCGTGGGGCTCCTGTGAAGGTCTAGGGGTGAGCTGGAGCCCCGAAGCAGGTGTGACCTTGAGGGGATGAAGGTCCACTGTGGGCAGGGGCACTGGCCCAGGGGGAGCTGTTGGCCCTGGAGCCACACAGATGTGGTTCCGGGCCGACTGTGCCGGCGCTGGCGAAGGTTGCTGTGTACCCGGCGCCGAGCCCAGCAAGGTGAAGCACTGCTTCATTTTCACAGGAGCCTGTGATGCCGGCGTTTGTGGGTGAGGGAAAGAGGCCCGTGGAAGGGAGATGTCCTGCCTGAGTCAGAAGCACCCAGCCGTGGCTGGAGCTCCTGGGCCCACACGTCATCTGGTGTCCCGAACCCCGAGTCACTGTCCTTTGAGAGGCTGGCATCGCCAGGCATGCCTCCCACCCCTCAGCCCCTGCTCTCAAGGCCGGCTGCCCAGACGCCTGGAGAAGACACTGTCTTGCTTGACAATTTGGCCCCAAGAGGGTTCTGAGTGGTCTGGAGAAGGCGGTTCCTGGAGAGCGAGCCGTCCTGCCTCCAGACTCGACTCCCTCTCTGTGTTCCTCTCCATGCTCCCCTTCTGCCCTCCCCTGTTCTTCTGAAAAGTGATATTACATTGCTGGAACTTGCCCCTGGAGGGGAGAGATGGGGGAGGACGGCCCGGCCCCACCCTGGCCCGTAGCACTGGGACCCTCCCTCCTGCAGAAGATCAGAACCTGGTCCTGCCTCTGGTCCCGCCCCTCCTGAGCCAGCACACAGCAGGCGCTCTCAGCGGAGCTGAATCCAGGACTCCACCGAGGGCGAAATCGCCCCCTCCCACTCCTGGGCTCTCAGGGTCCCGGGGTCCTGGGGCCACCCCTCAGTTCCTCTTGAAGACTTCCCAGGGCCCCACCGAGGCGTCCTGCGGGGAGGCCACTTACAGGTGACTGTGGGTTCTCCACGCTCGCGGGGGCATTGTCTGGCAGCCTGGGGGTTCCAGGTAGGGGGAGGGCTAGGTGGCGTGATCCAGATGAGTGGGGGGGTGCCCAGGCTGGGGCAGGGGGGACCCAGGTAGGGGAAGGGTGGAAGGACCTGGTGCTTGGAAAAGTCCAGGCACACTGCTTCTTATGGGGTGGGGTGGGAGACGGCCCCACTCCAGACGGGCTGGGGCTGGGGTGGTCCTTGCGGTGGACCCCGCTGTCCTGGCGTCGCCGTCAGCGTTGGACACACTGCCGGGTCCTTGATCTGCACTTCAGCCGGGCAGTCTCCTGCCTGCCTCTCCCCACGCAGCCGAGCAGGGGAGCCCTTCCTGAACTCAGGGTCCCTTTACAGGGAGGCCCCCAGCACTGTGATTAACATGACTCCAGGCCACCCCTCCCCACGCTCGGAGCTCTCACCCGGCTGTGCAGCTGGTCACCCCCCCGCCGCCCTAGAATAACCCTTTACTCATTTGCTCAGTTGCACGGTAACTGTCTCCATGGGCAGAGGTTCCTGTATATTTCAGTCCCTGATGCTTGGAGCAGATGCTCAGCACTGCTTGTCCAGTGAGCTCGGTGATGCGGGGAGTAACCACGGCAGTTCAGACCACGAGCAGCCCCGAGGCCGAGCGTTTCCAGTCCCAGCTCACGGGGTCTGCAGAAGGACCTGGGGGGTGGGTAGGTGCTGCTGCAGCCCCCGGAAGAAAAGCTGAGAGAGAGAGGAGGAGCGAGCCCAAGGCCTCGAAGGAGCAGGCCGGGAACTCAGCTCACCCTCATCGCGTGGTGGCCAGCCCCAGATCTAACTGCAAAGAAAGCCTTTCCCGAGGTGCTTTGTTCTTCCCCAGGCAGGAGAGGCTTGGAATCTCCTGGGTGGCAGAGGTGAGATCTTTGGTCCATAAGACCAAGTGCCACCTGTCTAGAGGGCTCACTGCGTGTCATGCAGGGTGCCAGGCAATGGGACAGTCGGCTCTCAAGGAGCCCCTGGTCTGGTGGGGGAGGCTGGCAGGACAGATGATGGTGGGGCGGGGAAGAGCGCAGGGTGCAGTGAGGTGAGGGGCTGGCGGGCACGGGACCGGTCATCTGAGACAGACGTGGGGCCGGGGGCGCTCTGGGAGGGGCTGATGCCGACACAGAGATTAAGCACAGAGCAAGCTGGCTGACCGGGGGTAGTGCGGCTGGGGTGTCAGCTGAGGAGTCTGGCTGTAAGCGAGAGAAAGTCAGGCTTCCCCAGTGGCTCAGCGGTAAAGAACCCGCCTGCAATGCAGGAGACACAGGAGACTCGGGTTCAATCCCTGGGTGGGGAAGATGCCCTGGATGGGGGCACAGCAACCCACTGCAGTATTCTTGCCTGGAGGATCCCATGGAGAGAGGAGCCTGGCAGGCTATAGTCTGGGGGTCACAGAGTCTGACCTGACTGAGCGACTAAGCACATGAGGGTTAATGTCTTCCCAGGTGGAGCTAGTGGTAAATGACCTGCCTGCCAGTGCAGGAGACATAAGAGATGGGGGTTCGGCCCCTGGGTCGGGAAGATCCCTGGAGGAGGAAATGGCAACCCACTCCAGGACTATTGCCTGGAGAATCCCATGGACAGAGGAGCCTGGCGGGCTGCAGTCCATGGGGTCGCAGAGTCGGATGCAGCTGAAATGACATAGCATGAAAGACACACAAAGAGAAAGTGGCTTTGACAAAAAGGGGTTAATGAGAGAGAGGAGAGGAGAAAGGCAGCTCCCCTGGTGATGAAGCTAGGGATGATGTACTCGGTGAAGTCAGTCAGAAAGGCAGACAAATACGGGATGACGTCACTAGTACCTGAAATGCACAGTGTGCCGCCCGTGCGCCTGTCTCTTATACACATCTAGATGTGTATAAGAGACAGCAGTTCACAGAGCCGGAGTCGGGCAGGACAGAGGTGGCCGATGCCCAAGGCCTGGGGGCTGTGTAGGCTCCAGGGCCACGCAGGCTGCTGGCAGCAGTGCCAGAATCTTGGCTCTCTGTGCACTGATGCTGAAAAGAAGTATGGAGACTGAGTTTTGGAGGAAGAAAAAAAAGGCAGAATAGCTTTATTCTTTGCCAGGAGAAGGGGGAAACAGGGCAGGCTAATGTCTCCAGAACCATCCCTCCACCCCACCTTCCTGGGGAATAAAGGAAGGTTTATGTCCCGGGGCTTTTGATATGGGAGAGGCGATGAGGCTCAGAGTGATGAAAGTCTTGAAAAGGCAGCTCCCCTGGTGATGAAGCTAGGGATGATGTACTCGGTGAAGTCAGTCAGAAAGGCAGACAAATACGGGATGACGTCACTAGTACCTGAAATGCACAGTGTGCCGCCCGTGCGCCTCTCTGTGAAGCAGAGACAGACGCAGAGACACAGAGGACGGCCTTGCGTGGCCCGGGCGGGGGCGGGGAGGCTGCAGCGCGGGGGGGGGTGAGCAGGTGTGGGCTAGTGTGTGTGGAATGTGGACAAGGTCCTGCTGTGCAGCGCGCGCTGGGTGCTTACTCGCTCGGTCGGGTCTGACTCATGGCGGCCCCGTGGCCTGCAGCCCGCCAGGCTCCTCTGTCTGTGGATTCTCCAGGCAAGGGTACTGGAGTGGGTTGCCATGCCCTCCTCCAGGGGTCTTCCCAACCCAGGGATCGAACCCAGGTCTCCTGCGTTGCAGGCAGATTCTTTACCAGCTGAGCCCCCAGGGAACTGCATTCAATGTCCTGTGATAAACCACAGTGGAAAAGAATATGAGAAAGAATGGCTATGTATGTATAACTGAATCACTTCCAGCAGACAGGAACACAACGAGGTAAATCAACTATACCTCAATTAAAAAAAAATAAAAAATCGGGAGTAGGGATTTCCACTTCCAGCCAAAATGACGTAGTGGGGACCAGAGAAAAGCAACGAAAAACCAGACAAGAGACATGACCCGCTGGTGTTAGGACATCACATAGCTTCCAGCTAAGGGGTAGGGTCACTGGGACACGGGAGCGGAGCCCGGGTGGGAGAAGCGTAGACGTTAACACAGAAAGTTATCAGTCATCAACCGACAAGGGAGATACGATGGAATCACAACAAATTCAAGATTAATCCAAAGAAGACAGAAAAATAGGAAAAGGAACAAAACAAAAGTGGGAAAAGAAATAGCAAAATGGTCGATTCAGACTCAACCATTCCTAATCACACTAAGTGTAAGTGTTCTAAGCACTCTGGTATAAAGGCAGAGGTTGTCAGCTGGATAGAGAAAAAGTAAGATCCAATAACATGCTGCTTATAAGGGACTTTCTTTCCTTTTTTAAAAAATGGAAGTGTTTTTAATTTACAATATTGTGTTAGTTTTAGATGTATAGTGAAGTTATTCATATATGTATATTAGATTATTTTCCTTTATGTGTTACTACAAGATATTGTATGTAAATCTCTATGCTGTACAGTCGGTCTTTCTGTTCATCTGTTTTATATAGTAGTGGGTATATGTTAATCCCATATAATTAGCTAATGGGATTAATCCCGTGGTCCCAATTAATCCTCCCTTTCCCCTTTGGTAGCTATAAATTTGTATTCTATGTGAGTCTGTTTCTGTTTTGTATACAGATTCATTTGTACTATTTTCAGAGCCCACATTAAGTGATACCACATATGTATTTCTCTGTCTGATTTATTTCACCTAGGTCCATCCCTGCGGCTGTGCACGGCAATATTTTATTCTTTTTTATGGCTGAGTAATATTCCACTACGGATATATATGCATATTATATACATATTGATATATGTACATACACACAGAGCCTTAGGCAACTGAACCACCCAACTGAGCTAACTGACATTTGTAAGCACTCTTTTCTTCTGCAGTGGCAACATTCACAGAGAATTTTCACCAAGACAGACCAAATTTGAGTCATCCAACTGGTCTCAGCAACCTAAAAGAATTCCGGTGGTTTAAAGTGTGTTCTCTGGATACAGTGGAACTTAACTAAAATTCAACAGCAGCAGCAGGATGCTGGCTAGCCAACCCAAAATATTTGGAAACCAACTAACGTACTTCCATATAACGCTTGAGTCAAAGGAGGAAGAAGAAGGAAAGCGAGAACCTATTTGGAACCAGAGGGCGTGTCAGAATTTATGGCGGGTATCTGGAGCAGTACTTCGAGGGAATGCTTGCATCAAAAAAGATGCCTGGCCTCGGATCAATGAACTTAGCTCCCACCTTTAAGAAATAGGAAGAAGAGCAAACTGAAGAGAGGAAACAAGTCAGGAGAGAGGGAAGCATAAAGAGTGGACCATCTGTGGACTAGAACACAGGGAAATACTAGAGAAAACAGACGAACCCAAGAGACGCTTGTTTGGAGGATCAGCACAGTTGATGACCTCTAGCCATAGTGACCCCGGAAAAGAGAGAGAAGACGCACATCTCCAACGTCAGGATGGAGGGAGGCGACTTCATCAGATTCTACAGGTGATTGAATGATAGCAAGGGACTGTGATGAACAATTTAAGGCTGGTAAAGGATGACTTAGATGAAACAGACAAGTTCCTTGAGAGACACAAACCATCAAGCTTGCTGGAGAAGCAGCAGCATCTGAGCAGCTGCACCTGCGTTGATGGAATCGAATTCGTGGTTAGAACCTTTGCATAAAGCGAAGTCCAGGCCCAGAGGGCTCCATTGGAGGGTTCTGCCCCAGGCCTGGGGAACAGAGGAAACCAGTGTGTGCATTCTCCCAGGAAATTGGAGAGGAAGGCGCCCCTGCCCTGCTTGCTTACCGGTTCCCTGTGTCTCTGCCGGGCTCGGGGGTGTTGAGCCGAAAGGGAGGATGCTCTCCACTCGAGTGTCAGCACTTGGCTGGGGTATCCATTATTGTTGCTGTTCATTCGCTCAGTCCTGTCCGACTCTTTGCAGCCCCATGGACTGCAGCACGCCAGGCCTCCCTGTCCATCACCAGCTCCTGGAGCTTGCTCAAACTCATGTCCAGCGAGTCGGTGATGCCATCCAACCATCTCATCCTCTGTCGTCCCCTTCTCCTTCTGCCTTCCATCTTTCCCAGCATCAGGGTTTTTTCCAATGAGTCAGTTCTTTGTATCAGGTGGCCAAAGTATTCAGCTTCAGCATCAGTCCTTCCAATGACTATTCAGGACTGATTTCCTTTAGGATGGACTGGTTGGGTCTCCTTGCAGTCCCAGGGCCTCTCCAGATGTTCATGGGGAGTGCCAAGTGCTCAAGCAGGGCAAACATCCATTTAATTAGCACCGCCTCATCCCGCCCCCTGCAAGGGGGGAGGACATGTTATTTTGTGGACTTTTCAGAGCCCCCACAGTGCTAGGAATTATTTTCCTGGTTTTCAAGATGAGGAAACAGGTTCAGAGAGTGCGGTGACTTGGTTGTTGATATGCGGACAGAGAGCAGAGATTCCAGGCCCCTGAGCCTGCAGCAGCTCTGCTTCTGAATAGGGTCATGGTGCTCCCAGCAAGGCTTGCGGGAGGGGTGGTGTTGGTCTAAGGTTGATGACATGTGGGACTCAGGGAGGGTGGGGGCGCAGGTCAGTGGGAGGAGGAGGACTTGTGAGCTCTCAGGGCACCGTGACCATGCCGCCTGCTTGGGGCAGAGGGGGAGGCTTGGCTGGCAAATGGGGCTTCACCCGGGGGGCCTTGGGCAGGGGGTGGCAGGTCATGAGAGCCCAGGGAGGTTCTAGAGCAGGTGTGTGGGCAGGTGAGGACAGAGCCCCAGGAGGAGGACTCGGGTAGCGCAGGGCAGGAGGATGGGGTGGGGAGTTCAGAGCAGTTCCCACAGTGCCGAGCTCAGGCCAGAGTCTGGAGAAGTGGGCGAGCGGATCTAGGAGGAGACCTGGGCTGGGAAGGGTCACTTCAGAGGGGGCTCAGAGTCCGGGGGCGCAGGAGGCCATCTGGGCAGGAGGTCTAGGGGGTGTGGGTCTGTCTCTTATACACATCTATGTGTATAAGAGACAGGCCTAAGGGACCCCTGGGAGGGGAAGGGGGGTGCAGTGGGGTCCCCACAGCCTCTCCCAGGCCGACCTGGGGTGTGCTGAGGGTGGAGTGGGCCCTGGGCTCCCCCGGGCCGGTCCCTGCTGGGGGGTCAGAGGTGGGCTTCCCAGGCATACAAGGATGGAGATATCCCCAGAGATCCCAGAGACCCCAGCCCAGGAGCCTGGGCATCATGTCCAGCGAGTCGGTGATGCCATCCAACCATCTCATCCTCTGTCGTCCCCTTCTCCTTCTGCCTTCCATCTTTCCCAGCATCAGGGTTTTTTCCAATGAGTCAGTTCTTTGTATCAGGTGGCCAAAGTATTCAGCTTCAGCATCAGTCCTTCCAATGACTATTCAGGACTGATTTCCTTTAGGATGGACTGGTTGGGTCTCCTTGCAGTCCCAGGGCCTCTCCAGATGTTCATGGGGAGTGCCAAGTGCTCAAGCAGGGCAAACATCCATTTAATTAGCACCGCCTCATCCCGCCCCCTGCAAGGGGGGAGGACATGTTATTTTGTGGACTTTTCAGAGCCCCCACAGTGCTAGGAATTATTTTCCTGGTTTTCAAGATGAGGAAACAGGTTCAGAGAGTGCGGTGACTTGGTTGTTGATATGCGGACAGAGAGCAGAGATTCCAGGCCCCTGAGCCTGCAGCAGCTCTGCTTCTGAATAGGGTCATGGTGCTCCCAGCAAGGCTTGCGGGAGGGGTGGTGTTGGTCTAAGGTTGATGACATGTGGGACTCAGGGAGGGTGGGGGCGCAGGTCAGTGGGAGGAGGAGGACTTGTGAGCTCTCAGGGCACCGTGACCATGCCGCCTGCTTGGGGCAGAGGGGGAGGCTTGGCTGGCAAATGGGGCTTCACCCGGGGGGCCTTGGGCAGGGGGTGGCAGGTCATGAGAGCCCAGGGAGGTTCTAGAGCAGGTGTGTGGGCAGGTGAGGACAGAGCCCCAGGAGGAGGACTCGGGTAGCGCAGGGCAGGAGGATGGGGTGGGGAGTTCAGAGCAGTTCCCACAGTGCCGAGCTCAGGCCAGAGTCTGGAGAAGTGGGCGAGCGGATCTAGGAGGAGACCTGGGCTGGGAAGGGTCACTTCAGAGGGGGCTCAGAGTCCGGGGGCGCAGGAGGCCATCTGGGCAGGAGGTCTAGGGGGTGTGGGTTTGGGGGGCATTCAGGGAGGTTGAGATTTGGGAGCAGAGGGCCGGGGGTGGGGATCCCAGGGGGAGGACTTGGGCCGGAGACAGGGAGATGGAAGTGGAGGCCGAGCCATGTCAGGCAGCCTTGGGGCGGGTCTGAACGCTGCCAGGGCGACCCCGGGTGGCCAGGGATGCAGACGCGGCTGAAGGAAGAGGAGACACGGGCCCGAGGGCGCGGGTGGCAGGAGGCGACTGGCGGCTCCAGACAGCCCTTGGGACCGTGACTCACCCAGTCTTTCCGGGAGCGAGAGCGGTTTCTCCAGGGACGCGGGGCGGGGAGGGGAGCTGGCCACGCACCCCGCGGCGTCACAGCCCAGAGGCCACTGCCCCACCCCAGCACCTGCCCTGGGAGGTCCCAGGCCTCCTGGGGGTGGTGACAGGCAGGGGCCCAGTCCAGTCATTCCGCGTCTGTTGCAGAAAACTCTGCCTGTAGTCAAACAGATAAAGGATGCTGAGAGGCCAACCCCCTCCCACCCTCGTGGGCCGCAGGTGAGCCCAGACCGAACACTCCGAGGCTCTTCCCCGAGTTCTTCGAGCGTCTGTGCGGTCACCACACAACGCGCTCACCCTGGAGTTTGCCAGCCTGCACGTGGGTTACGGTGGTCGAGGCCACAGCTTTCCCAGGCTCGCCTTTCCTCCCCATCCTTTTAAGGTGTCACGTCACAATCTGGGGTCCCAGCCCCTGACTCTGGTCTGGGTTGTGGCCCCGGGCCAGCCTGCCTGAGTTTGAGCCCTGCCTCTGCAGTTGGCAGCTGTGTGGCCCCACGCCAGCCTGCCTGAGTTTGAGCCCTGCCTCTGTAGTTGGCAGCTGTGTGGCCTCGGGCAAGTTACTAAGCCTCTCTGTGCCTGTTTCCCCATCTGTAGAGCGTGCGAGTGGCGTTTGAGCTTACCACGGGGTGTTACTGTGGAGTGATGCTTGGGATCGTCCAGTGCAGAGGACCCACCAGCATCAGCTGTTCCTGCTGGGCTGTGCTTGGCTCCATTCTTGGCTGACTTTTCCTTTTCTTGATGTTAATTACCCCTTTTTGCTTTTTAAAAAAAATTTATGTCTTTCTTCCTCGCTGTGCTGGATCTTCCTCGCTGCACCGGCTTTTCCCTCAGCTGGAGGGAGTGGAGGCTACTCTGGTGGTGTGCGGGCTGCTCGGCAGATGGACTCAGTGTGCAGGCTCTGGAGTTGCGGCTCCCGGGCTCTGGAGCACGGAGTCAGCAGTGGTGGCCCACGGGCTTAGCAGTCCTGCGGCACGTGGCATCTTCCTGGACCAGGGATTGAACCTACGTCTCCTGCACTGGCGGGCAGATTCTTCACCACCAGATTCTGAGCCACCAGGGAAGACAGGTCCCCATTTTTCATTTGCTTATTTTCTATGTATCTCTCAGTGTTCTCCAGTGAAAAGAATCACAAACGTGCGGTAAACCTGCCTGCCAATGCAGGAGACACAGGAGATCCCTGTGAAGGGAAGGCCCCCTGGAGTTGGAAATGGGAACCCACTCCAGTATCCTAGCCTGGAGAATCCCGTGGACAGAGGAGCCTGGCGGGCTGCAGTCCACGGGGTCACAAACACACACACACATGCATGTGTGTATATGTGTGTGAGTGTGTGTATGAGATTATTAACAATATATATTAATATGTATATAAAGAGTTGTTTTCAGAGAATTGGCTTTGTGAGGTCTAGCTAAGTCTGAAGTCAGGGTAGAGGTCTACGGGCTAGAAGGGGTGGGATGGAGGTCCCAAAAGAAGTGTTGATGATCTGGTCCCAGAGCCCGTGAACCTGACCGTACTTGAAGAAAGGGTTTTGCAGATGTGCTTGAAGTTAAGTGTCTTGAGATGAGACTGTCCTGGATGGTTCCTACACCCGACAACGGGGGTCCTTACAAGACAGAAGAGGGAGGCCCAGACACGCAGAGGGGAGGAGGCCACGTGGAGACAGGGGCAGAGGCCGGGGTGATGTGGTCAGGTGCCCGGGGCCGCAGGGGCTGCAGGAGAAAGGAAGGCCTTTCCCTGGAGCCCCCAGAGGACACCCGGCCCTGCCGGCCCCTGGATTTTGGACTTCAGCCTCCAGGGCTGGGAGAGAGCAGGTTCCTGTTGCTTCAAGGCCCCAGTCTGTGGGCCTTGGCTACAGCAGCCCCAGGACGCTGGTCCCGGGGTGGGGTGGGGGGTTCAGGAGCACCCAGGGTCTGTCTGGAGGCATATGGGTGCCTGGAGCTGGGCCTGGGTGAAGCTGGAGGGGCCCCCGCGTCCCGCAGGAGCAGCCACTCTGGACCGCTCCTCCCAAGGCTGTCCCTGTCACTTACCATGTCCTCAGGGGGGTCTCCACCCAAGCTGGGGGCCAGGGCAAGCTGTGTGCCCCTCTGGGAGATGAGGAGGGGGCTCAGGGCTCCCCCAGGGCAACCCATCCTCTTGGTGGTGCTGGGCGGGGGCTGTCTCTTATACACATCTAGATGTGTATAAGAGACAGGCTCAGGCCAGAGTGGGTCACTCACTTGCTGGGAAAGAGGCTTAGATCCCAGACAGAAAAAAAATTAGAACTCTCCACTTGCCTGCATCACAGAGGACAATATCCCACTTAATATATCATAGAAATTAATACTAGAAATAAAGCATCATAGCAGGTCACACGTTCACTTGAAGTTTAGAACATGACATAAAGGCAATAAGAATTGTTGGAATACGTCCTNTGGGGCGCCTCCATCAGAGGCCCAATCTCAAGGTCTGGACAGCTGCATTTCCCGAAGCCCTGGGCTCACCCAGAAGCCCCCCGAGGCACCTCCACTGACCAGGGGTTAGTTAGGGTCTCTGGCAGTGGGTTTCAGGCGTTTCTCCCTGGAAGGAGGGCAGGTGGGTCCCGGAATTCCGGAATCAGGACCCACATTCCCTGAGGACTTTGCTCCCTGAGGGGGGCGCGGCGGATGAATGAGAGAATGAATGAGCGCCGCGTGCATGGAGCTGGGGTGAGGCCTCACGTCCAGGGCGGGAATCTGGCGTAGGGTGGGTCCCGAGGAGGCTGGGAAGATCCCCGGCGGCTCCGTGGTCCTGCCTGGTCCGTGAGCTCCGGTGAAACCCCGGCGTCCCCCGAGTCTGGGGTCGGGGAGCCGGCCGGGCCTCGGGCACGCAGACGCGGGCCCTGGGGGGCCCGGCAGCGCCCTGAGGATGGCAGCCCACCCCCCACCGCCCCCCCCGCCGACGAGGCCTGACGCAG
>SJYX01004567.1:735786-798345 GCA_006410675.1 Oreotragus oreotragus | reverse complement strand
TCAGCCCGGCCGTCACCCAACATTTGCCGCTTTTCTCACCAGTTCCTATTTTAGAAGCTGTGTCCTTTCACGTCTGTAGCCACTTTGGGCCTCCTTTTACTAGAACCTTCAAGTGCCCTTTAACACATTTTGCATTTGTTGTAAAGGACGGGCTTAAAACGTTCGTAAAACTCAAGGCTAATTCCAGACGCTCTACAGAGCGGACGTCGGCGGTGGAGCCTCAGGACCCCCACGCGGCCCCCGCCCCCCGGTCCCCTGGCTGGGTTGTGGGCAGCATGTCAGGCCCATCCACGGACTCCCGCCCTGCCCAGGGCCTTCTCCCATCCAAGTACTAAGCAGGCCCCACCCTGCTTTGCTTCCGAGATCAGGCGCGGTCAGCGTGGCATGCCACTGATCTGAGATACCCTCAGCATGGCCTGCCTCACCCCTCTGTTCACCCCGGGGGGCTGCGGAAGGGGGCTTCTTGGAAGCAGCTCTGATGCCTCTGGAAGGGCTGTTCCCTCTCTGGGACACGCCCAGAGCAGCTGGTGGTGCCCCAGTTAAGGAGACAGGGGCGGGGGGCCCTGTCCACACCACGGTCCACACACGCCTCTGAATTCACACGGGGGACGTACACTGTCCACTATGAAACACATATGTGCTCCCGAAAATTTGGGATGAGTACACAAATTATGAGAGAGAGAAAGAAAAACAGAGACCAAGAAAGAAAGAGGAAAGGAGGGAAGGGAGAAAGGTCTGATGTAGAATTTCGTCATCTAGGAATAGCCGTGATTGACTTGGGGGTGTGTTTTAGTATAACTTTTAGTCTTTTTTTGAAAAATTAAATTAGGTTTTTCTCTGTTACCTTTGACCTCCTCCACTCCTTTCTTCCCTCCTCTTCTTTGCCCCAGCAACCAGCAATGTATTGAGCTTGGCTTTCTATTTAAAAGACAGTTTTTTTTTCAGACGCCACATATGAGTGAGATCATACGGCCTTTGTCCTCCTCTGTCTGACTGTTTCGTTTAGTGCAACACCCACAAAGTCCACCCATGTTGTCACAGTGGCAGTTTCGCTCCTTTTCACAGCTAAGATTCTAGTGTTGCACACACACCAACTCTTCCCTTCTCTTTCCGTCCACCCGTCGGTGGGCTCTGCGGTTGCTTCTGTGTGCTGGCTCCCCAGGTGGCTCAGCGGAAAAGATTCACCTGCCCACGCAGGAGAGGCCAGAGACGCACGTTCAATCCCTGGGTCAGGAGGATGCCTGGAGAAGGGAATGGCTACCCTCTCCAGTACTCTTGCCTGGAGAATCCCATGGACAGAGGAGCCTGGTGGGCCGCAGTCCACGGGGTCACAAAGAGTCGGACAGGACTGAGTGACTAAGGACATGAGCCTGCCCATTTTTAAGCTGGACTCTTTGGCTTTTTTGCTATTGAGTTGTATGAATTCTCTATGTAATTTGAACATCGGCCCTCCATCAGATAACATGCTTCTCAAATGCTTTCTCCTGCCTTCTCACTTTGTTGACAGTTCCTTTGCTGCCGGGCGGAAGGTTTTCAGTTTGAGGCGGTCCCACTTGTTTATTTGTGCTTTTGCATCTGTAGCTCAGTATAGCCTTTTATTCTTTTAATGTATTTTGTGCCTGACGACACATCGCTGAGGACATTCTGCGTACGGTGACTTTCGGGCGTAATTGAGAAGACAGTGGGATGACACGTGAGGGCAAGTTTGATGGATGGAGAGTGCAGATCTGGTGTGTCACTGGGAGCATTTTGGCCTTTCAGAGGGAAAAATAACCCTATGACTTGTATCATTAAATATAAGCTAGAACATCACCATGCAGGAACTCGTAACTCAAGTATTGTGGCAATAAAAATTGCCTCTATGTGACTCAGGGTTGCTTTCTTTTTTGAGGGCTGGAGCGGAATATTCTGTCCAGCCACTGCTCTTGGCCTGGTGCCCAGCCTTCCAGTGCCGTTCTGATGGAAGGACCAGGCAGATACAGAGAGGAGGCATCCTCAGACAGGCCTGGACTCTCCCTCTGAAGCGCAGGGTCACGGGTCAGGATGAACCGGATGGGGGCTTTGACCTAAAAGAGGACAAGTTCCTGTGGTTTCTCCAGCTGGTCAGAAGCACCTTCGGTAGCCTGTGCCCAGAGGGGGGCAGGGGAGTGGGTGTGGGGCCGCACTGGCTTCGCGGACCACGCCCCTCCCGCCCCGCCCCTGGTCCCCAGGCTGGAGGATGGAATCCTCAGCTTTGAATCGCCTCCGTGGGCTGGAGGGTGGGGATGGGGTCATCTTTAAATGTCTTTTCAGAGGTGTTGATGAGAAGGACAGAACAGGCCCGCCTGTTAACCTGGGAGCCTCTGGCCTTCAGGAGCAGGAGGGCGTCCAGGCTGGCAGTGGGGTTTCCCGACCCGCCCGACGGCCTCCGGCCCCCGGGGTGGCTCTTCCGGCTGCGGCTCATCAGGGCTCCCGCTGCCCGCTGCCCTGCAGGCCAGTGTCCAGTAGGCCCAGGCCCCTCCCGGCGAGGCTGTCCCCATCCCCTGCTCTGTCGGATTCTGAAGATCTATCAGCAGAGCCCACGGACGGAAGAACTTGCTTCTGATGCTGGGAAACAGAGACGAGATGAAGCATCTCCCCCCATCCACCCTGCAGGCTTCTCTGCGCCCGCGCAGGAGGGGCCGCCTCCCTCCTCAGAGTCCTGAGCGCTGTCCTTCCACGAGCCTGGAGTCGGCGAGGCTGCGGCGGGCCCACCCAGACCCAGAAGCCCCAGGACTGTTCTAGTGTTTCCCGCCCGGAGGACTCTGCTCCTCTCCTTAAGGAGGGCTTGTTTTTGTAGGACTGAGGCCATGTCTCGAGTTCTCCCTGCATCCGCTTTGGGTCTGATGTCGTGATGGGCGCAGAGCTGCTGCTTGGCCCAGGTTGGTTCCCTCTCCTGTTGAGCTGAGAGCTCAGAGCTCCTGGGTTAGGAGTGGGTGGAAGGACCCGTGCTGTGAGATAAGCCCACGTCCGTGTTAGGGTCTATTAGAGGTGTCTGCGTGGTGACGTGTTCCTCTGGGCTAACGCGTCCTCTCAATGCTGATCAAACAGTCTCTCCGTCACGGTGGAATCTGCCTCTGCTGAGCCTCAGTTTTCTCGCCTGCAGCATGGAGGTGAGGATACCCGTTGCCTTGCATGTTTTTACGGGAAGCGTGAGGCCTGGTACGGCTTCCCAGGTGGCTCTAGTGGTAAGAAAAACCCGCCTGCCAAGGCAGGAGACATAAGAGACGAGGGTTCGACCCCCGGATGGGAAGACCCCTTGGAGGAGGGGATGGCAGCCCACTCCAGGGGAGGAGGGGTGACCCGGCTGCTCACCTTGTCCTGCCTGGAAGGAGACAGGCCCCTCCCCAGCCCCACGGGCACTGCCAGGCAGGCTCAGCTCTCCCAGCTTGCCGGCTCTGCCCCTCTCTGCCCTGAGCTCTGCCTGCACGTGTTTTTTCGGGCTCAGCTCCTTCCTTGGGCCTCGGGCAATGGGAGTCCATCTCCGCCCAGAAGCCCGCCCTTCTCTTGGGTTTTCTCCTCACTTCCGTCAGGCCCTTTGCCCTCCTTCCCTCACCTGCTCCCCTCTGCGTCCTGATTACCTCTGGCCTGGCGCCCCCTCCCATCTGACCACAAGTACCCCAGAGCAGGGGCGGGACCTGTTCTGATGACCATGTCACCCACGGTCATCAGCAGCCAGTCTGCATCATGGGCAACCATGAAAGGACCTTAAAAAAATTTTTAATTGTGGTAAAAACACATTTTTTTTTAAACCACAAAAAAGACCCTGATGCTGGGAAAGATTGAAGGCAAGAGAAGGGGATAACAGAGGATGAGACGGTTGGATGGCATTGCTGACTCAATGGACATGAGTTTGAGCAAGCTCCGGGAGATGGTGAAGGACAGGGAGGCTTGGCGCGCTGCGGTCCATGGGGTCGCAAAGAGTTGGACACTGAGCGACGGAACAACAAAACACGCCATGTGAAGCTGAGCATCGTGACCCTCCTAGGTGTGCAGTGAGAGCGCACAGTCCAGCGTATTAAGTGCATCTACACTGTCAGCCGTCACGACCAGCCTTGACGCTTCATCTTGGAAACCAGAAACTCCGTCCCCGTTCAATACAAACCCCCCACCTCCCTCTCCTTCCAGCCCCCATCTAGCTCTCTGTCCCTGAACCTGACTCCTGCACGGACCCCCTGGCGAGGGAGCCACACAGGATGTATCCTTTCGTGTCTGGTTTATTTCACTCAGCATTGCGTCTTTAAGATCCTCCCCTGTCGTAGCCTGAGTCAGCGCGTCCTTCCTTTTTAAGGAACACATTTCGAATGTGTGCTTACAACCCCTCTGAGAGTTAACCTCTGTTTGGACCCTTCCAGGGCAGGGGCCCACGCATTACTGGGCAGCTCCGATACCTAGTCCGCTCTCTCTTCGTGCTGAGCTGGTCCTGGCACCGCGCTCTGGGGTCAAGGAGACGTCCACTCCTCCAGTCCCACAGTCGTCCTTCAGAGACCTGGAGACCGGAGTCCCTGGGTCACTGGGCCCTGGGCGGTGGTGGCTCCCACATGGGCAGCCCGAGGCAGCCGGGCACCACACTCGTTGCCCACTGGCTGCCCAGGGGTGCAGCGGCATGGAGCTGGTGTCTTGGCTGAGCCTGTGCTCAGCAACCTGGACGTGGGTTTGCTTGAGGCCAAATAAGAATAATGGAGCCTGTTTTCCTCTTGAATCTCAGTCCACCCTCTGGATCAGCCTCCATGGGCAGAGCTGAGCGGTCGTCTTTGGCAGCCAGGGCTAGCTACCCCACGTGTGGAGACGCGAGTCATGGCGCTTGGGGCTCCCAGGGCGTCCACACCACCAGCGTCCCCACCCAGCGTCTCCCATCTGTCAGCGCCCTGCACACAGCGTCCACGTGCTGTGCAACCCGGGAGCCTGGGGCCCTTGGGGGCGACAGAAAGTGAGGGGTTCCTTGACAGCCTGTCTCCAGGGGCATCCAGAGGGGCCTGGCTGCAGGGCGGCTCCTGCCTTCGGGTGGCGGTCAGCAAGGGGGTGTCACAGGGTGCAGGCGGACATCCCACAAAATACACCCACGCTCCCCTGTGAGCCCCCGGACCTGTGAGTGGGAACTTATTTGGAAAAAGCATCTTTGCAGATGCTAAGGGTCCTGATACAAGGAGGTCACCCTGCATTCTGGGACTGGCCCTACATCCAAGATGTGTCCTTATGAGAGAGAGGAGAGGAGAAGCCACAGACCTGGGGGGAGGAGGGCGCGTGATGACAAAGGCAGGGAGTGGGCAGTGCGGCCACGGGCCCTAGGGTGCCTGGAGCTCCCAGGAGCCGGGAGAGGCAGGAAGGGCCCTCCCTGGAGCCTTCGGAGGGACCACAGCCCGGCTGGTTTTGGACCCTTGTCCTCCGGAGCCGTGAGAGAAGCTTCACTGTTATAAGCCTCAGCGTTTGGTCCTCTGCTACGGTCCATGTAGGATTCTCACCTAAGTGCTCCGGGAAGCCTTCCTGGACCAGGGTCCCCAGACGCCCACTGTCCTGGGGCGGGGGTGGGGAAGAGGCCTCCAAGGAGGGCCCAGTAGGTAGCCTCATGGGAAGTGCAGTGATTCTGGAACATCCCAGAAGGTGGTGATTTGACATCCCTGGTTGAGTACAGTTCACTGGTCACCGCATGGCTCAGAACCCTGGAGCCGGACTTCTGGTCATGCTGCTGTGCGTCGATCAGAGGGCAGCTGCCTGGTCCTCTGGTGTTTCTGGGTTAGCTCCCTCTCAAGGGCTAGGTGGGAAAAGAAAGGATTGCCCAGCAGCAAACCTCAGCCTAGTTACTTTTGAGAAATCACTGCATAATATTATGTTTTGTGAGACATCACATGACGTGGAAAATGCGTGATAAATACCAGGAGATGCCACCCCTCCGAGGGCCAAGCGAGCTCAGCGGGGTCTGGGGAGGCAGGGTGGGGCCTGGGGCTCTGTGCCCTCCTCTCGGGCTTCACCAGGGGGGCTGTCTCTGTGCCACCACCCCTAGGACTGCTGCCAGGCGTGCCAGTCTGGGAAGGGGAAGACGTGACTGCCAGTCAGTGAAGCTGGCTGGGGGGGTCAGAGAGAGTGAGCAGGAAAGTCCAGGGAACTGCCTGGTGGTCCAGTGCTGAGGACTCAGCACTTTTAACGCTGTGTCTGGGTTCAATTCCTGGTCAGAGAACCGAGATCTTACAAGCTCCATGGCATGGCAAGAAAAAAAAAAAAAAAAAAATTCGAGTACTCCAAAGCCCATTCTTTGCCCCCAGATCGGTGCCTCGGTGGTCCGTGTGTACTGAGGGGTTCCCCAAATGGGGGGTCAGACACTAACCACCCCCTGGGTGTGGGGCAGGGGCCCTGGCAACGATGCTGCCCTGGGGAGGGACACGGGGGTCTGTGACCTCGAGCAGGGTGCTCCTCCTCTCCCGGTGGCGGGGCCCCTCTGTGCACAGAGGCTTGGCCCCCTCCCCACCCCCCTCCCTGAGCCCTGCTGCCCTCGGGCCACATCCCCACCCCCCTCCCTGAGCCCTGCCTGCTCCCCGCCCACTTTGGGTTCTTCCCAGGTCCACGAAACAGTGTACAAAGTGCTGGCCTGGGATCCGACCCTTCTGTTCTCTGCCGACTGGTGGAAGCCTTGCAGAGACCCCCAGGCCCTCAGGATCCCTGTTTCTCCCTAGGCCTCTAGCAGGTAGCCCAGCTGAACGTGGCCCGAGGGCAGCAGTTTCCTCTGCACTCTGCCTACCCCTGGCCCCTCCAAACCCCACACCCGGCCGTCAGCGGTCTGCAGGTGGACTTTACCTTCAGATGCCTCTGATCAGCCCCCAGACCCATCAGCTTGGTCCCGGCCACCTCTGCTTCTTCCTGGACTGTTCCCGTGGCCTGGACCTGGTGCCCTGGCCCTCACTCCACCTGCCATCCAGCCTGAGGCCAGAGAGAGGCTGGCCCTGTTGCCACCCACACTGGACAAACCCCTGTCCGAGTGCTGTGACCCTTAGGTCTCAGCCTCCAGCCCTGGCTGCGGCTCCGGGGCTCCGTGCCTCTGTCAGAGGAAGGAGCATCAGTGAGTCCAGGGAGGGCTCGTGGTTGAGCTCGCCTGCCTCCGGACCTTTGCACCTGCTGCCCCTCCCTGATCTCACGCAATCTCTGTCCCTCTGCAAGGCCATCTCCCTTGATCCTAAACTGCCTGCTTCCCATAGTTCACCCTGCCCTTTCCGCCACTGCTCACCCCTCCCCACACTGCCCCCCGAAGGCTCCCCCTCCTCCTTCCAGCTAAGCTGCTGCTTTGCTTTCACCACTTGCTGTGGTCGCCCTACCCAAGACCCTGGGGTCTGCCTCCTGCTGGCTTCGATGTCCTCAGCAACCAGAACGCTGTCTGCAAACCAAGACAGTCTTCACAAATACTTGTTGGAGGAGTGGGGTGTGTGCTCAGAGTAAAGGGTCGCAGCAGGAGGAGCACCTGGTGGGCGTCCAGTCCTGGCCCCTGGGGCGGGCGTCCTGGCCCCATGGTTTAGGGTGAGGCTGGGGCGGGCGTCCTGGCCCCACGGTTTAGGGTGAGGCTGGGGCAGGCATCCTGGCCCCATGGTTTAGGGTGAGGCTGGGGCAGGCGTCCTGGCCCCACGGTTTAGAGTGAGGCTGGGGTGGGCGAGGAGGTGCAGAGAAACGTGAGTAACCCGGGGCTCCCACCCACGTCCCGGAGGATCCCGTCCACCAAGTGGGGCCTGGGGCCGTTATCTCCACTTGCTGAGGGAGAAGCAGGCCCACATGACGGGTGGACTCCTCAGCCATCCCTCTGGCATCCAAAGCTTCTGCCTCTGCAGTCTCAGCAAGCGGGCTGGGACGACCCCGGGTGCTAGGGAGGTGCAGCCACGGCCAGATCAGCCTCTGTGAAGAATGGAAAGAGGTTCTGGGAGGCTCTAGGGTGCTCCCCTCATCCACCTGCCTGCCCTGAGGAGGCTGTCCACCTGGGCAGAGGCTGGCATAGCCCGGGTCCTCGCGCTCCACAGTTCGGAACCCATCTGTCTGGTCCGCTGCCCTGGGAAGTTCCCCCAAAGCTCCTGTCCAGGGACAGACACGGCTCAGACACCAGCAGGACCCTCGGCTCACCTGGGGTGTCCCAGGGGAGGGGCCTCCCCCGTGCAGTGGCGGGTGTCCTGATGGGAGCCTGGTGTGTTGCTTCTGCCTCGGGAGCCCGGTCGCCCCCAGGACCGGCTCCTCTGCTAGGGACCCCCGGGAGTGCCGAGGAAGGGCACCGGCAGGACCCCGGGCAGCCTGAGGGGGGTCTGGTCACTCACAAGTGCGGGGGTCTCTTGGTGCCAGTACAGCCCCCAGGTCTCCTTATATGAACAGAGTGGAATCGGCTCTGGGTGGGGTGCAAGCCTCCTCGCTGGCCGAGGGCCCCGGTCATCTATAGAGGTTACTGTTCTAGTGGGCAGCTGGAGCCAGGACTCAGGGCGGAGCTGAGACCAGGGTCTCCTGGTGAAAGAGCATGCAGGGACAAGGAGACACCGCGGTGTGGTCGCCAAGGGAAGGATCAGCTCCCTGGGGGCAGTGACAGGCCTTCTGTCCCCGCTGGGGGAGGAGAAAGCCACTTCTGAAACCCCAAGACACCCCAGGGTGACTCAGGCCCACCCCGAGGCGTTCCAGAGGCACCAGGCCATGGTCTCTGCCTCTGGGGTGCTCCTCCCAGAGGTACTGCTGATTTCTGATGCTCAACTGAGTCGTGCTCTGTATGAATATTAGTAATCAGGGAAATAAATGAACTGGAATGGGCGAATTTAATTCAGATGACCACTATATCTGGGGCTTACCTGGTGGCTCAGCTGGTAAAGAATCCACCTGCAGTGCAGGAGACCCTGGTTTGATTCCTGAGTCGGGAAGATCCAAGAAGGGATAGGCTACCCACTCCAGTATTCTTGGGCTTCCCTTGTGGCACAGCTGGTAAATAATCTTCCTGCAATGCAGGAGACCTGGCTTGGGGAGATCCCCTGGAGAAGGGAAAGGCTACCCACTCCAGTATTCTGGCCTGGAGAATGCCATGGACTGTCCATGGGGTCACAAAGAGTTGGACATGACTGAGTGACTTTCACTCTCACCATTTTATCTACTACTGTAGGCAAGATTCCCTAAGAAGAAATGGAGTAGCCCTCATAGTCAAAAAAAGAGTCTGAAATGCAGTACCTGGGTGCAGTCTCAAAAATGACAGAATGATCTCTGTTTGTTTCCAAGGCAAACCATTTAATATCACAGTAATCATATTAGTAATCAGGGAAATAAATGAACTGGAATGGGCGAATTTAATTCAGATGACCACTATATCTGGGGCTTACCTGGTGGCTCAGCTGGTAAAGAATCCACCTGCAGTGCAGGAGACCCTGGTTTGATTCCTGAGTCGGGAAGATCCAAGAAGGGATAGGCTACCCACTCCAGTATTCTTGGGCTTCCCTTGTGGCACAGCTGGTAAATAATCTTCCTGCAATGCAGGAGACCTGGCTTGGGGAGATCCCCTGGAGAAGGGAAAGGCTACCCACTCCAGTATTCTGGCCTGGAGAATGCCATGGACTGTCCATGGGGTCACAAAGAGTTGGACATGACTGAGTGACTTTCACTCTCACCATTTTATCTACTACTGTAGGCAAGATTCCCTAAGAAGAAATGGAGTAGCCCTCATAGTCAAAAAAAGAGTCTGAAATGCAGTACCTGGGTGCAGTCTCAAAAATGACAGAATGATCTCTGTTTGTTTCCAAGGCAAACCATTTAATATCACAGTAATCCAAGCCTATGCCCCAACCAGTAATGCTGAAGAAGCAGAAGTTGAACGGCTCTATGAAGACCTACAAGACCTTCTGGAACTAACACCCCAAAAAGATGTCCTTTTCACCATAGGGGACTGGAATGCAAAAGTAGGAAGTCAAGAGATACCTGGAGTAACAGGGAAGTTTGACTTGGAGTACAGAAACAGGGCAAAGGCTAACAGTTTTGCCAAGAGAACCCGCTGGTCATAACAAGCACCCTCTTCCAACAACACAAGAGACAACTCTACACATGGACATCACCAGATGGTCAATCCCAAAAGTAGATTGATTATATTCTTTGCAGCTGAAGATGGAGAAGCTCTGCATAGTCAGCAAAAACAAGACCGGGAGCTGACTGTGGCTATGGGACCATCACGCTATATAATTCTAGACCATTTTCATCACCCCTAAGAGCTGACTGGGGCTCAGATCATGAAATCCTTATTGTAAAATTCCGACTTACATTGAAGAAAGTAGGGAAAACCACTAAATCATTCAGGTCATACCTAAATCAGATCCCTTATGATTATATAGTGGAAGTGACAAATAGGTTCAACAGATTAGATCTGATAGACAGAGTGCCTGATGAACTATGGACAGAGGTTCATGACATTTTACAGGAGGTGGTGATCAAAACCATTCCCAAGAAAAAGAAATGCAAAAAGGCAAAATGGTTGTCCGAGGAGACCTTACAAATAGCTGAGAAAAGAATAGATGTGAAAAGCAAAGGAATAAAGGATAGATATATCCACCTGAATGCAAAGTTCCAAAGAATAGCAAGGAAAGTTAAGAAAGCCTTCCTCAGCAATCAATGCAAAGAAATAGAGAAAAACAGTAGAATGGAAAGACTAGAGATCTCTTCAAGAAAATTAGAGATACCAAGGGAACGTTTCATGCAAAGATGGGCACAATAAAGGACAGAAATGGTATGGACCTAACAGTGGCAGAAGATATTAAGAAGAGGTGGCAAAAATACAAAGAAGAACTATACAAAAAACATCTTCATGACCCAGATAACCAGGATGGTGTGATCACTCACCTAAAACCAGGCATGCTGAAATGTGAAGTCAAGTGGGCCTTAGGAAGTATCACTATGAACAAAGCTAGTGGAGGTGATGGAATTCCAGTTGAGCTATTTCAAATCCTGAAAGATGATGCTGTGAAAGTGCTGCACTCAATATGCCAGCATATTTGAAAAACTCAGCAGTGGCCACAGGACTGGAAAAGGTCAGTTTTTATTTCAATCCCTAAGAAAGGCAATGCCAAAGAATGTCCAAACTACTGCACAATTGCACTCATCTCACATGCTAGCAAAGTGATGCTCAACATTCTCCAAGCCAGGCTTCAGTGATACATGAACCAAGAACATCCAGATATTCAAGCTGGATTTAGAAAAGGCAGAGGAACCAGAGATCAAATTGCCAACATCTGTTGGATCATAGAAAAAGCAAGGGAATTCCAGAGAAACATCTACTTCTGCTTTATTGATTATGTCAAAGCCTTTGACTGTGTGGATCACAACAAACTGTAGAAAATTTTTCAAGAAACGGGAAGAACCTGACATGCCTCCTGAGAAACTGATATGCAGGTCAAGAAGCAACAATTAGAACTGAACATGGAACAACAGACTGTTTCCTAATTGGGAAAGGAGTACGTCAAGGATGTATACTGTCACTCTGCTTAATTTACATGCAGAGTACCTCAAGTGAAATCCCAGGCTGGATGAAACACAAGCTGGAATCAAGATTGCCGGGAGAAATATCAATAACCTCAGATATGCAGATGACACCACCCTATGGCAGAAAGTGAAGAGAAACTGGAGATCCTCTTGATGAAAGTGAAAGAAGAGAGTTGAAAAGCTGGCTTAAAACTCAATATTCAAAAATGAAGATCATGGCATCTGGTCCTATCACTTCATGGCAAATAGATGGTGAAACAATGGAAACAGTGAAAGACTTTATTTTCTTGGGCTCCAAAGTCACTGCAGGTGGTGACTGCAGCCATGAAATTAAAAGACACTTGCTCCTTGGAAGAAAAGCTATGTCCAACCTAGACTGCGTATTAAAAAGCAAAGACATTACTTTGCTGACAAAAGTTTCCCCAGTCAAAGCTATGGTTTTTCCAGTGGTCATGTATGGATGTGAGAGTTGAACTATAAAGAAAGCTGAGCACCGAAGAATTGATGCTTGTGAACTGTGGTGCTGGAGAAGACTCTGGAGAGTCCCTTGGACTGCAAGGAGATGCAACCAGTCCATCCTAAAGGAAATCAACCCTGAATAGTCATTGGAAGGACTGATGCTGAAGCTCCAATACTTTGCCCACCTGATGCAAAGAGCTGACTCATTGGAAAAGACCCTGATGCTGGGAAAGATTGAAGGCAGGAGGAGAAGGGGACAACAGAGGATGAGATGGTTGGATGGCATCACTGACTCAATGGACATGAGTCTGAGCAATAGTGAAGGAAATAGTGAAGGACAGGGAGGCCTGGCGTGCTGCAATTCGTGGGGTGGCAAAGAGTCAGACACGACTGAGCGACTGGACAACCACAAGCGGGCACTTGATCCTTCCCATGGCAGCTGTTCTTGGTGGATGTTTGGAGACAGCAGGTGACAGGTTCCGTTTTCTCCCCTCTGACCACCAGGGACGCTGCTCCTGGGGGCTCTCCCGTGGGCCCTCCTCGGAGTTGCCCGTCACTGGCCTTGGCCAGCTCTCTCCACCCTTAGAAGCAGCAAGTCGGAACGTTGATCAGGAAGAGGGGTCTCCTGCCTCCTCATCAAGGCTGGGATCATCTGCCCCCTCCCGTCCCCAGATTTTTTTGGGGTTCTGTCTCTTCTGGGAATGGGACGACTACCTGGGTGGGGGCAGGGCAGAGCGCTTGCTCCCTGAGCTGCACGTGGCCCGGGCTCCAGGCTGCATGATTGGCGTTGGCGTCATTATGGAGTTTTGCCTCTTTGGTGCTGTTTCACCAAGTGGCCCCCGTCCTTCTGCCCCCGTGCCAGTGTTTTACCATTGTTATCACAGACACTGGTGTTCCGGTGGACACATGCTGTTACCTCCGGTCTCTGCCAGGGCGCGAGGCCCAGGGTTGGAGCAGCCCCGTGTATCTGATCTTCTTCGAAGCTCGCCCTGCCTCACTTTCCCTCGAGTGCTAACTCGGACGTGGCATGGGTGGACACCCTGGGCCGTGTCCTGCTCGCGGCGCTGGGCTTATGGCAATGGTGAGGAGGAGTGTCCCGGCCGCTTGTAGATTAGGATCTACTGGCTGAGGACGCGGGGAGGGCAGCCACTGCCACCCCACCGTGCGCTCTTGATGGGATTCTGCAGGGGAGAGGACCCGTCCGTCTGTCCGTCCATCGCGTGCCCCCAGCTCCGCGTCCAGGCCTGAGTCCATCGGCCCCTGGAGCCGTGAGGCCAGACCTCAGCTAGGCTGCTGTGTTGCTCATGAGAACATGTCGGCTGTGTGCACTGGAAGAGGGGGCGAGGGAATGGCCGGGAGCTGGCCAGTTCCCTCTCCTGCCACAGCCTGTGAGGTTTGGGGTGGGCACCAGGAGCAGTGGAGGGTCCCACACCTGAGTGAGGCCCTTGAGCCCAACCACAGCCCCAGGAGGATGGTACCACTCTCCCCATCTTATAGCTTGGCAAGGCGAGGCCTCGGGGAGCAGCATGTATGCAGGAGGCCGCCGTAGCCGAGCCCCAAACCAGGGCAGGGGGGCTCCCTCACCCCGCCCCCACAGGCTTCCCCACCGATGCACTTTCCTCAGCCTCTGTAAACACAGTTCCTCCAAGCTGGTGACAACTGAAGCCCTAGACACTTTAGTGAGAGTGCGTTCATCTTTCTCCCTGAGCAGAAACACCAGGAATGAAGGCTGACGTCCAAGTCCCCACCCTCTGCATGGCCGAGGGGAACTGAGCCCCGGGGGCAGAGGGGGGCCCCCCTCCTCAACCAGCAGCCACGGACGTCGGCATGTGATTGGTCCTGGGCCTCTCCAAGTGTTTTTTCCAAAATTGTTAAAAATAACACAGTCCTGATTCAGTTTCAGTCCCAAGTATGTACAGGCTGGCACTGCAGGAGGAGTGTGCGTCATGGACTCCTGGCTGGTCAGGAGGGGCCTGGGCTCAGAATAGGCCAGAGGCTACCAGCCCTGCAGACGGAAAGTAATAACCCCATGGCCCTGGGGGCGCTGTGCTCGTCACCCCAACTCACACAGGTGTGCACGCATGCAGGCATGCATGTGAACTCCATGGCACGCTCACACCTGCCCCCAAATACCACCCCTGCCCCCGAACACGGGCATGCTCAAGCTTGCACCCACACTCCCCGGGGACCTGTCTCCCCTGGTTCTCACACCCCACCCCAGAACCCCTCTCTCTGCCTTAGCACACCCTCCAGCAGGCCCAACCCCACCGCAAGGCCAGGGTGCCTGCCTCGACTCCCGGGGCCCTGCCGTCAGCCACACCAGCCCCCTGGGGTCGGCCCCCGGCCCAGCCTCCTTGTCCCAGCAGCCCCCCGTTCCTCTACCCTCTGTCCACGGCCCCTGGATGGGAGCCCCTGCAGTACCCACCTCTCCTCCAGCCCTTGGCCCCCTGTCTCTCAATCCTGTCTTTCCCTTCAGCTGCCACCCCCACCCCAGCCTGGACCCTGAGCCTGGAGCCAGTTGAATTTCCCTTCCTGTGTTTGTTAGCAAATCAGAATCAGGGTGGATGTCCAACCTTGCTGCATACGAGCATGTGTGTGTCAGGGTGTGCACGTGTGTCTGTGTGTGCACGTGTGTCAGTGTCTGCAGTGTGTGCACAGGTGTCTATGTGTGCTTGTGCATCGGTGTGCATGCATGTCAGTGTGTACATGTATGTATCCATGCGTGCATGTGTGCGCATGCGTGTCTGTGTGCATGCGCATCAGTGTTTGCAGTGTGTGCACAGGTGTCTCTGTGTGCACGCCCATCAGTGTGCGTGTGTGCCTGTGTGCATGTGTCTGTGTGTGGATGTGCATTGGTGTGCTTGTGCGTCAGTGTGTACATGTATGCATCCATGCATGCATGTGTGTGCACACATGTCTCCGTGTGCATGTGCACACCTCCCCATACGTGAGTGCTGCATGCCTGCACTGTGTGTACAGTTGCGTGCGTGCAGGGCATTTTCTGGGAGGAACCTTGCTCTTTCTCACCCGCTGCCCAGCCTGGTAACCAGAGCCTGGCATCGGCTTGTAACTAAGGCACATTCTCATCACTGCGGGCATTTGGGGTTTTGGAAATTTCTCGATGGTTGTGTAGCGTTCTCCCCATATATGGTCTCCTTTTCCTGCGTGTTTTCTCTCGCTTTCTGCTGGCGTTCCAGCTCTGATTTCTTCCAGGCTCCAATACCCAGGCATTGGGGTGTTTGCACTCCTCTGGACTATAACTCATGTCAGTCCTGATGAGTCCCAGCCCGTCCTGGGCAGATCAGCTGAGGAAGGAAAGCTGTGAAGCGGCCAGGACCCTCCCGTCGCTCTAGCCGACGAGGCCTGGGGGCCAGGGGGTGGTCCAGGGCCCCAGGCCAGCAGCGGGAGATGCTGAGGGCGGTCCAGCTCTGAGGTCAGGTGGGGTCCGAGCCCATGGCCCCTGCGGCCCTGCGGGCTGCGTTGCTCTCAGGAGCTGGTGTGTGCCTTCTCACTCAGTTTGCTCCCCTGGAGTCTTCCCGCACTGTAAGGTCACAACGCCCTTTCAGAGAGGAGGGAAATGAGCTGCAGTGGTCCTTAGCTCACCACGTAATACAGAGCTCTGACCCGCAGCCTCCAGCACCCAGCAAGGCTGGTGGGCACAAGCCCCTGAGCCCACAGCCAGCAAACCCACCTCCAACATTCAAGTGAGCAGAGAGGAGATGCTGTCTCCAAGGCGCCCCACCAGACTCCAGAGCTCGAGGCCAGGTGGTGCCCTCCCAGTGGAGCCAACCTTCCCTTGGATTGCTGAGGACCCTCCTCCTGAAGCAAGTCCACTGGGGAAGGAAGGGGCTGTGTAATGACTGGACGGGCTCCAAGGTGGAGGGCAGAGCCCCCGCCCCATACTCCCCTGAAACAGGACCACACAGGGGGAACAGAAGGACGTGACAGGCCCGAGGCCACAGGCCGTGAAAATGCTCCCACAGGACACAGCCCCACGGAGAAGGGGCCAGTGAGGTGGACGTGGGGGTGAGGCGGCCAAGAGCCAAGATGCTGGGAGAGGCAGGAGGTTTCCTCCCTGGGAGCCTCCCCTCGGCGGTGATCCCTGCCTTGCTGATGCCTGGCATGGGACTTCCGGCCTCCAGGACTGAGAATCAACATCTGCTGTTTGAAACCTCCAGCTTGCGGTCATTTCCCTGGCAGCCCTCTGTCCTCTAAACTGTGCACCTTTCCCATTCCTGTGCTGAAAGCCCTAATGTGTGACTGTCTGGAGATCGGGCCTCTGGAGGTCAGTAACATGAGGTGGGGTCATAAGTGTGGGGCCCTGATCTCACAGGATGGTGGTCTTTAAAAAAAAAAAAGCTTTATTTCTGGCTGCACTGGGTCTTCATTGTTGCACTCGGGCTTTCTCTTGTTGTGGATAACGGGCTTGGTTGACCTGAGGCACGTGGAATCTTCCCCAAACAGGGATCGAAACCGTGTCCCCTGCGTCAGCAGGTGGATTCCTAACCACTGAGCCAGCAGGGAAGCCCAGGACTGTGGTCTTATGAGTAGAGAAAGAGGGAGAAAGACTTGCCCAGCTCACATCCCTCTCTGCCATGAAGACACAGCTGGGACGCGAGCCGTTAACCAAGACCGCTGCTGCAGCCGTGGGCAGAGCTGACATGTGGGCCTGATGCCGTGGGCTGCCCCGGTTCCTTTGAGTTTCCTCCTAGGATTCAGATGTCCGAAAGGAGGGGCGTGGGTCAAAGGTCATGCACTCTCCTCTGGGTCCTGGTGCAGAACACGGCATGTTTCTGGAGACCCGCTGTGGGGAGACCTTTCTGCACCCCATCCTTGCCGCCTGGACCGCCCCTCTGGAAGACAGAGACGGGGCTGGACATGGCCCGTCTCCCTCCAGGGGGTCATGCCACCTGTGCTCCAGTGACTTGCGTCTGGGCAGGACAGCAGCTGATAGACGGAAGTTTCCCTGCACGGGGGACCTGGCTCGCGGTCAGGTCTCTAGGTCTGCCTCAGCCTCCTCCTGACGGTGGGCACCGGGGCCCTGGCTGCCAGAGGGAGCCTCACCCCAGGGGGCTCTCTGGGCCCTTGGCCTGGGTAGCTGCAGCTGAGGATTCCATCCATCCCCCCCTCCCCCTGCCTCTCCCGTCCTCTGCCTCCCACCGCTTCCTTCCTCTCTTTTTCTCTCTGACTTTTAAATTCAGTTATTTTTTTGGCATACAAAAGGTTTAATTTTCTGTAGTCAAATCCATCAATCTTTTCATTTGTGCCTTGTTTCACTTCTTTAAGTGTGGAAAGGCCCCCCACTCCCAGGGATCTGTGAAAGCCGCCTACTCAAGCTCGGGGGCGCTCGGGGTCTGGTGCACATGTGCGGTTGTGCGGGGTGGGAAGCAGTCTGCTCTGAGCGCTCGGGGGTCCCAGGGGAGGCCCCTCAGTCCCCCTTTCTCTGGCAGGTGCAGGGGAGTGCGCTTCTCTCAGCCCTCCCACTCCAAGCTCTTGGCTCCCTGCTGGCTCCCACAGAGGGAGGCCCTGCACCAAAGCCTGGCTGTCTGCTCTCCGTTTAAGACACGTTGTCCTCCGGAGAGACACCCCTCTGTCACCCAGGCCGGCCTCTGCAGCTCCAGCCCCGAGCCCAGCACGGCCCGAGGACAGCCAGGCCAGTGATGGAAGGTGCTCCAGGCCAGGGGTCTCTGTGGGCTGGTGTGTGGCATTAGTCTCGAGCCGTGTGCCACCTCTGTTCCAGGCCCTGGGAACCTGGGGCAGGGAGTGGGGTGGGTGGAGGGCACACATGAACCCTGACCCCTGGGAGCACCTTGGACTCAGGCTGTCCTTGGGGCCGGGAGGCTGGTGGGCGCTAGCTGGCCCCGCCCCTCTGGCATCCGGCCCCGCCCCTGCCCCTTCCCTCCTTTCCTTCCCTTTCCAGCGCTCCTCCGTTGGTTTCTCTTTTTTTCCTCCCAGACTGGTGTTCATTTTTATTTTTACTAATTTTTATTTTAAAATTTAGTTTAATTTTATCTTGGCCGCACCTTGAAGCATTCAGTTCCTCTCCGACCAGGGATCAAGGCTGAGCCCCCTGCCGTGGGAGTGTGGAGTCCTAACCACTGGACTGCCAGGGAGGCCTCCTCTGTTAGTTTCTAATTGTGCTGTGAAACCAGTTTCCACAATCTCAATGGCTTAAAACAACTCAGATTTATTCCCTGATAGTCTAGGAGATCCAACCAGTCCATCCTAATGGAAACCAACCCTGACTAGTCATTGGAAGGACTGATGCTGAAACTCCAATACTTTGGCCGCCTGATGTGAAGAGTTGACTCATTAGAAGAGACCCTGATGCTGGGAAAGATTGAAGGCAGGAGGCGAAGGGGATGACAGAGGATGAGACGCATCACCGACTCAGTGGGCAGGAGTTTGAGTAAACTCCAGGAGCTGGTGATGGACAGGGAGGCCTGGTGTGCTGCGACCATGGGGTCGCAAAGAGTCGGACACGCCTGAGCAACTGAGCTAAACTGAGTCTCGGGCCAGGAGTTCAGAATCAGTGTCTCTAGGGAAGCCCGCATGGGGGAGGGGCTGCTCCCTCCCGGAGGCCCCCGGGGGCCCACCCCCACCTTCCAGGCCCAGCGCTCTGCTCTCTGCTGCCCTCATCAAGGCCTCTCTCTGACTCCCACCTCCTGCCTCCCTCTGATGACGACCCTGTGGTCATGTGCCCCCCTCCTCGTGAATCTAAGGGGACCTCCCTCCCGGGACCCTTCACCGCGTCACATCTGCAGGGGCCCCCTGGTCACGTGAGGTGACAGGTTCCAGGGATCTGGACATGGGGGGGCGGTGTCTTTGTTCAACCCATTCCAGGCCCTTGTGACATGGTGCTGTTGGCTGTGGAGTCAGCCAGAGACGCTCAGGCGGCCTCTCAGGAGGGGTGGGTGCAGAGCAGATCCCCCAGGGAAATGCTCCTGACTCCTGGAGCCTCAGGGACCCACGCTCGCGAGTTTGCCCGCCTCTTTCCCTTGATCCCGAGCACATGGGGAGATGCAAACGTGGGGTAGGGGTCACACCAGGCTCCCCCCAACAGGTGCAGGCTCATGTGCAGGACCCTTTGGCCCAAGGGTGCTTCACTGTGGGCGGGGCAGCTGCCGGAGCCCCCAGAGGGGTCTCAGATTAGGAGCAGTGTGTGTGGGTGTCCGTGTGTGCATGCGGCTGTGTGTGTACCTGCGTGTGGCAGGGGGTGTGTGTGTGTGGCGTGTCCGTCTTTGGGGTGTGGATCTTGGGTCTTGACTCCCAGTCTCTGCGTTGTGCTCCACATACAGTGAGTCCCCAACATACAAACGAGTTCCGAGCGGAGAGCGCGTTGGTAAGTCCAATGTGATCATAAGTCCAACCAAGTGAGCCCAGGTACCCAGCTAACACGATCGGCTATATAGTGCAATCCTGTAATAGGTCTACAATACTCTCCACAAATAATACATGAGAGACAAACACCATAGCCCAGTGCCTTGAAAAGTACAACGAGTAGGCCAGGACAGCAGCGGGCACACAGGGGCGGGCACCCGGTGAGCAGGCAAGAAGAGCCACTGAGTGGAGGGGGAGAGGAGGCGGGAGATGGTAGAGACAAGGGGTCGCCGTGACAGGAGACGGGGGCGAGCTGCACTGTCCCTCACGCCTGACATTGCGGGCACAGAGTCCGGCTCCTTGCTGGATGCAATTCCATCGACTCTCTTAAAAACACCCGTGACATCTGGGTGGTGGCTCTATTTTTCTCATCGTAGAGGATGCAGAAGCGCCGGATTGTGCAGTGAACGGCTGCCGCAACCTTCGTGCACCATCTGCATTTGGGTCCTACGCCTCGGGAGCTAACGGTGCTTCCTCAGGTAAAGAAAATCCCCTGGCCACTTCCTGCATCGCGGATATCTTGGCTTCTTCACTCACTTCTTCCTCTCGTCTCTCCTTGTCCTTTCTCCGGGCCTCCAACCCCATCGGGTCTTTATCATGAGCTCCTCGAGTTACAGGCTGACTGTACCATGCAGTGAAGTACACAGAAGCACAACCACTCGGACAGGACTCACACACGTGACAGCATGCGCCAGACACGGGCAGTAACATGCGTGAGTGAACGTGCGCACACGTGTTCCCATCTTCGAAAGTTCACAGTTTGAAGGTTCGTATTAGGGGGACTTTCTGTATTAGAGCCATCATCATCTCCCACGGGGGCTTCCCTGGTGGCTGAGCTGGTAAAGAATCTGCCTGCAATGTGGGAGACCTGGGTTCGATCCCTGGGTTGGGAAGACCCCCTGGAGGAAGGCATGGCAACCCACTCTAGTACATGCCTGGAGAATCCCCATGGACAGAGGAGCCTGGCGGGCTGNGGGCTTCCCTGGTGGCTGAGCTGGTAAAGAATCTGCCTGCAATGTGGGAGACCTGGGTTCGATCCCTGGGTTGGGAAGACCCCCTGGAGGAAGGCATGGCAACCCACTCTAGTACATGCCTGGAGAATCCCCATGGACAGAGGAGCCTGGCGGGCTGCAGCCCACGGGGTCGCAAAGAGTCAGAAGAGACTGAGCGACTCAGAACAGCACACAGCATCTCTCCCACGGAGCCCCCAGCTGCCCACCTGCGTACAAGCTCCACGCGCTGTTGCCACCAAGCACATCCCAGGGAAGAGCGGCCTGCGGGCCGTTCAAGGTCCCACATGGGCGGTGAGCGCTGAGCCGGGACCCTCCTGGCTCTGCTTACCGCCTCTCGCAAGAGAGAGCCTGATCACGAATTGGACAGGCAGTGGAGAGGGGGCAGGAGACCCTGCCCAGCGGCCGGGGCTGCCAGGTTGTTCCCTGAGGTGCGGCAGGCCGTGCAGCAAGGCCCTGGCTGGCAGATGGGGTCCTGGGGGCAAGGCCCTGGGGTGGGCTGGGCTGGCTGAGGCAGGCAGCTCTCTGTCTGGGCAGGCGATCGCCCCATCCATTTCGTGTGGCCAGAGAGCCCCTGGACAAAGCGTGGAGGGTGAAAGGTCAGTGGGAGGAGCTCCTCCCACAAGCCATGTTACTTCCCCAGTGCCACCTCCTCCAGGAAGCCTGCCCTGGTCTCCCTGGTGGGGTGGGGCACGTCCCTTGCTCCTGGCCCAGCATCAGTGTGTCGCCAGCATCTGCCTCTGGGCGGCCTCTCTCCCTGGAGGCCGGGGACTGCGCGCGCGCCCTGGCTCTGTGTCCTGTGGGGGGCTCTGCACGGGTCTGGGAGTTGGTTGTCAATGGAGCAGATGGTTAGGGAGCCCAGGGAAGTGGGGTGGTGGGGAAGGGAGAGGAGGCAGGGTCCTGCCTTGCCCTGGAGGATGTCCTCAGGGAGCCACAGCCATGGGCATCCGGGTCAGGGGGCACACGCCCAAGTGGGGAGGGAGGGGACAAGCAGGAAGTCGCTTTCCCTCACTGACAAGATGGCCTGATTCCTGGGGGAGAGAAGGGACCTGCTTCCTCCCCACTTTCTCAGCTCCGGTGCCGGGCAGCTGCCTCTCACTCCCTGTGATGGCTGCACTGGGGCCAGCAGGGAAGGGGGACCATCCTCTGCTCTGTTTCCATGGAAACTGGTGGGGTCTCCCAGTGCTCCAGCCAGGCCTGGGGGTTCCCCCAGGAGAAAACCAGCAGGATGACCTCAGCCTGAAGCTCCCAGGGCCAGGCTGGGGCCTCCACATGTGCCTCAGCCTCTTCCCATAAGGAGAGCGGTTGGAGGTGGGAAGGTGGTACTGGGACATCCGGGGCCAGAGAACAGGATCCCAGAATCAGGGGGTTTTGAAAGGATCTGGGGGGAAGGAAGAGATGGGGAGAAAGAACTTCCCTGGAGGCGTCAGAGCAGCCAGAGGAAACCCCTTGACACATGACCCCTCCACCTGGCTGCTCCCACAGCGCGGGGCTCCCCAGGGGCAGCGGCGTGGCCAGCAGGCTGCCGGCTAGTCGGGGCTCCGTCCCTGAGGACCAGGTGAAAGCAGGAAGGATTCACGCGCTGGTGGAGGGGCAAGCTGTGGGCATCCAAGGCCAGCGAAAGCCCCAAAGATGCGGGAACCCAGGCCAAGAGTCCCTCTAGGTAAACAGGATCTGTGAGGCTCGGGACAGGGTGGGGCTGTCCCAGGTCAGGAGCAGAGTGAAGGTAACCCAGCGGCTCTGCTGCCCAGCCGGGGGCTTCTAAGAATACCTCCACGGGGACTGTGCAGAGGGCGGGAGGAGCAGGGCCCCACCTCTGGGTGCTCATCAGAGCCAAGCAGATCATCCAACGGAAATATTCATGGGATTTCTCGGCCACTCAGGGAACACCCCTCCCTGCCCACCTCCAGCCTTGTCCTCAAGCACCTGGATCCTCGTGGTGGTTCTGAGCATCTGTACAAGGCGAAACTCCAAGGAGGGGGTTGCCAACATTGTGAAAACCCGTCAGGGTTTTTTGGATGAATAAGAGCGAGTGGGAAACGGTCCCCACTCATGCCCAAGAGGGCCTGGTGAGGGTGTGTGTACCGGTCAGCTGCTGCTGTGTAAGGACCATCGCGCGACCTCTGAGCGGTACGGGGGGAAGAGACGAGGGGAGCCCTGGCGGATGAGGGAAGACCCTCGGGCCCCGGGCAAAGCCCTTCTGACGTTTGCAGATGGCGCTGTTGACCGTCGTGCCTGGAAAATCAAGTCGGAGAACGATGAGAAATCTATCGCCCTTCCAGCCCTGGAGCTTCACCTCAACGATCGCAAATATCCCCAAACCAACCAGTGACTCTTTGGTCCGTTTTAAGGAGTAGCACTTAATGGCCATGGTGACCGTGAGCTTGCTAAGTACGAAAGAAAATAAGCTTGTTTCTCTAGCTTTGGTTTCCCGCCGGGGGTGTAACATCCCCACCAAGCAGAGTGGCCGCGATGATCTGCTGAGATGTGGTCTCTGATTTCCGACTCTGAGGACGGAGTCGTCTCTCACGCACTCACCCTGGACTGATGACCCGGGTAGGGGGGTGGTGGCCGCAGGCCAGGCTCTGGAACCTGTCCAAGAGGGGTGAAATATTCCAGCGTCGTGTCCAGGTGCCAGCAAGAAAGCAAGTTTTATTCTCTCTGGTCAGAAAGGACAGGTGCTGCGGAGGCCGGGGGGGCTGTGCTCAGGTGTGTGAACAGAGGCAGCCTGGGAGTGTTTCCTCCGCCACCTCCTCGTTAGACGGAAACCTGGTCCAGTTAAAGAGCCCAAGAGGAGGGTGGCTGGAAGCGCAGCAGGGACTGGCCAGACAAACGGGAGCCAATGACTGACGCTAAAGCAGAATTAAAATGTAAGGTGGTTACTGGAAGAAAGATGGTGAATATCAGCACTAATGATGAAGTTCAATTCATGGGAGGAGGGGGCTCTAAAACCTGAGAGGAAGTCAGCCAAGGCAGGGGCCCGGGCGATCGCAGCCGCGCCCTCTGAAAGCGCAGCAGTAAGGGACCCTGGGGAAGCCTCCAGCCCCGCCAGGAGCCCCCGAGACCCAAATGCCGCTCGCTCACTGTCAGCAGAGTCAGCAGAAGAAGGAGACGGTTTTGATAAACCCGAAGTAAACAAGTTCAGAAATAAAAGCTCCGCGGAGGTGATAATTAAACCTGAGCTGGCTCTTTGAAAACATTCTGTAAAATGAGCAAACCCTGGAAAACGTGATGGAGACGAGTCAGCCCCCCGCTCCCTGGAAAAAGAGGAGGCAGGCAGGGTCGAGGGCACGCTGGGCTCAGGTGGTTGTGGGGGGTCTCTCCCCGCACCAAGGTGCCCCCGGTCCAGGTCATTCTCGCCTCTCTGGCTGGAGGCGGTGGCGGAGACACAGCTGAGCTCGGAGGAGACGTGGATCAGAGCAGAGACTAAAAGGGGACGGTGAACCAGAGGGGAGAGGATGGAGCCCCAGAACCGCGAGGGATGACGTCCTGGCAAATATCCCCAAGCCGACCAGCTCACCGGGGACATGATCACAAAAACCACCACCATGACCAGCAGGCGGCCTGGGTCAGACCCCCCCACCGCAGGTCATGGGCGTGTGGGAACCTTTGCCAGCACGTCCCCAAAACCTGGCCCACCCAGGAGAGGCTGGAGCAGGGGGAGGGGTGGTCCCTGCCACCGCACGGCACAGGCCACCTGCAGTGGGTTGCCGAGAGGGTCCTGCAGTCGAGACCCCAGCTGACAGGCCTCAACCACCGCACGCAGGGACGTCAAGGACGTGAAAGCAGGTGACGGGTTCCGACGAGTTTTGCGAGGTGTGGCCCGGGCATTCTCCAGGGCCCACCAGGCGTGGGGTGTGCCGCTGGCAGGGCTGGGGCTACAGGGGTCCATGCTCAGTGGTGTCCGTCCTCTGAGGGTGCACTCTCAGGGGCACTCAGGATGGATCTGACGCTCTGCCGTCCCCACCGCGACTGTCGGCGGGTCTCGGACAAGAGCCCTGTATTGTCATGCATCGCCGGGTTCTTGTGACGTGAGGGTCTCCACCTCCTTCACAGATGGGGACGGTGCAGGGCTTCCCTGCTGTGGGATGCTGAGTGGCTGGGGCATGACTCCCAGGAGGGCAGCGAGGGGCCCTGTGCTTGTCAGGGGTGGCCCTGTGCAGGGCATCCTGGAGCGGGTGGCTGTCATGGGGGTGCCCCCACCCCCAGCGGGTACCACCCTTTTTCTCCCCGAGAGTCCGCTCAAAGGACAGCAGCTCCTGGGGCAGAGGCAGGCCTCCCTCCCGAGACCACGCCCCTCCCGAGACCACGCCCCTCCCGAGACCACGCCCCCTCCCGAGACTGTCTCTTATACACATNCCCGGGTCTGGCCTCCACACCCTGCTCACGGCCCCCTGCCCACCGCCCGTCTGCTCTGTGGTTCCCACCCACCTGGGCCCCAGATGTGTATAAGAGACAGTCCCGAGACCACGCCCCTCCCGAGACCACGCCCCCTCCCGAGACCACGCCCCCTCCCTAGACCACTCCCTGGTGGGTCTGGAAGGCATGCTCAGAGATGCCCGATGGGGCATGGGTGAGGGTGGGGGCCGGAGGTCCTGGGGGGGGAGACACGCCCTGGGGTTTCCCCCTGGTGGAGGAAGGCTGGGAGGAAGCAGAGGCCTGTCCAGGCCCTGGGGGACCCTTTCCGGGAGCCAGTTCTTCACACAGCGAGCCCCTCCGAGCAGCGGGCAGACGCGCCTCATTGGCATGCCAGGGCCCTCTCGGCTCACTGCACAGCCAGCGCCCACAGATCTGATTTCAAGATCGTTACTGAGAAGTCCAGCTTTCCTGTAAGCACGAGTTATTACTCGGGAATCAAAGCCCAAGTGAAGGAAGATGACAGAAATCTGCTGTCTGCCAAACACGTCTGCTGGGGAATAGAGGGTGATAAACACTGCCAAGGCTGTCTCCTGCGGACTGGCGCCGTGACCAGGTGGAACCGGTTCAGCCGATCCTCGGCGGGCACGGGCTAGTCCTGGGCACTTGGTGGTGGGGGAAACCAAAATTCGTGATTGGAGTCCATGGCATTGCTTGAGGGGCAGACTGGGTCAATGGAGGAGGTCACGGGGGTTCAGACCACTTAGGTCTCAGGACAGCCGGGCATCCAGCTGTGTGCTCGCTCCCCTCCCCCACCTCATCCGGCTGTCACCTGCCCATCCGTGGAGCACAGGAGCTGTCTGAGTGCACAGCCTGTGCGGGTGATTGGCCCAGAAGGAGCCTCGTGGGAGAGACGGGAGGGGGAATTTCTGAGAGGACGGGGCAGCCTGGGAGGCACCGGAGGGCAGAGGAGACTCCCGGCACAGCGGGCAGTGAGGAGGGGAGAAGGCTTTCGCGGGAAGGGGTCCTACGCTGAGTCTCGCAGAATGGGCTGGGCGGGGGCCCAGGTGGGTGGGAACCACAGAGCAGACGGGCGGTGGGCAGGGGGCCGTGAGCAGGGTGTGGAGGCCAGACCCGGGCACCCGGAGCATCCTGCACGTCTAGGACAGGAGGAGACGGGGACCCAGCTGGCAGAGGCCAGAGTTCCGGAGACAGAGGGGCGCTGGGATGTCGTCCTGTGGCCTGGGAGCCTCTGCGGAGTCCAAACATGGATCGGGAGATAAAGGTTTAGAAAGGCCCACGGGTGAAGTGCTAACACAGAACGGAGCTCAGCAAACCTTTCTGCACAGGCAGGACATTGGGCCTTTCGGTTTTCTCATCTACGCCCCGTGGGAAGGATGACCCAGGCAGGACGGGTGCCCAGGGTGCCCGGGGTGGTCGGCTTTCCTGAGAGACCGGGCATCGGCCAGGTTTGCACTCCAGGCCTCTTTGGCCTGAGTCTGCGGGACCCCTCTCCTTGGGGGCTGTGCTGTGGACTGACCGCCGCCCCGTGCAGCCGACCTTGCCCTCGAGGGCTCGTCTGGCCTTACACTAGGTCTGCCCTTGAGACGGCACCTCCCCGTCCTCAGCCCTGCCGTCGCCCTGCCAGCCCTGGAGGCCGTGTGTGGGCAGCGCTGAGCCCTGCCCTGTCTGGACTGTGGATTCGCCACCCGCCAGCTCCTCAGTTCGTTCAGTCGCTCAGTCGACCCCACGGACTGCAGCACACCAGGCCTCCCTGTCCATCTCCAACTCCCAGAGCTTGCTCACACTCGTCCATCGAGTCGGTGATGCCATCCAACCATCCCATCCTCTGTTGTCCCTTCTCCTCCTGCCTTCAATCCTTCCCAGCATCAGGGTCTTTTCCAATAAGTCAACTCTTCACATCAGGTGGCCAAAGTATTGGAGCTTCAGCTTCAGCATCAGTCCTTCCAATGAATATTTAGGACTGATTTTCTTTAGTTTTTATTTGGACTGAGGACTGACTCATTTGAAAAGACCCTGATGCTGGGAAAGATTGAAGGCATGAGGAGAAGGNAAAGTATTGGAGCTTCAGCTTCAGCATCAGTCCTTCCAATGAATATTTAGGACTGATTTTCTTTAGTTTTTATTTGGACTGAGGACTGACTCATTTGAAAAGACCCTGATGCTGGGAAAGATTGAAGGCATGAGGAGAAGGGGATGACGGAGGAGGAGATGGTTGGATGGCATAACTGATGGGATGGACATGAGTTTGAGTAGACGCCAGGAGTTGGTGATGGACAGGGAGGCCTGGTGTGCTGCAGTCCGTGGGGTCACAAAGAGTCGGACACGACTGAACTGAACTCAGTGTCCCCACACGGAGGGTGTCTGAGTGATAGCTGTGCGACCCACGGAGGGGGTTGGGAGGCAGGTAGAGAGAGGCTGCCTTCCTGGCTGGGACGCCCGGTGCTGAAAGAAGGGGCACGCAGGTTTCGTCCAGTGTGTCTGGGAGGCACTGTCTGCGCTCCAGCCATCTCGGGGGTGGGGGTGGGGGCACTTTACTGGCTGGCTTCCTGGCAGCTACTGCAGCTGCGGAGACCAAACTGGCTATTCATCTTGTGGTCAAAATCCCAGTTGAGCCACACCGCCACATCTTTGCACACCCCTAAGTCCAGCTCTGTGGACTGAATTCAAAAGTAAAATGTACGAAGCCCGGCCAACTGGGAGGTTTTCTGTCTGTAAAGCGAAGCTGCCAGCTGTGCATGAGACACCCGGGCCAGTGGGGGCTCTGGATCACAGACCCTCCCGTCGGGTCTGTGCGTGAGACACCCGGGCCAGTGGGGGCCCTGGATCTAGAGGACCCTCCCGTCGGGTCTGTGCATGAGACACCCGGGCCAGTGGGGGCCCTGGATCTAGAGGGCCCTCCCGTCGGGTCTGTGCGTGGGACACCCGGGCCAGTGGGGGCTCTGGATCTAGAGGGCCCTCCCGTCGGGTCTGTGCGTGAGACACCCGGGCCAGTGGGGGCCCTGTATCTAGAGTGCCCTCCCGTGGGGTCTCGGAGCCATCGGGGTGGAGCCTGGCTAAATATGCTGAGGTGTTCCTGTCCCCGGCGAGACTCCGAGGGCCAGCCCCTAGGCTCCGGCAGGCCGCTGGGGACAGGCCTTACCTGGGCCATAGGTGCCTTGACTGATACTGTCCCCGCGACGTCAATTTTTTGGGCCCCCAGCTGCTGGACCCTGACTGTTAATTTCCTTGGCATGAAAATGCATCTGCGCTCATTTCAGTCCTGTCCGTGAGCTAAAGAAGTCCCCCGTTTCAGACAAACAGTTTAAGCAAGAGAAAATGACCAAGCGAGTGCTTTATATAACAACCATTAAGATAATTTGACGTTGTGTTTTGATTCAGGGCACAATATTCTCTTGAAAAGAGACATTCTCCGCTTTCTTGAGCATTTCCAAAAGACTGAAAATTAAATCTCGTCCCCAATAAAAGTAAAAAGCCTGGTTTTCCATCTCAATATTGGAGTTAAGCTGAGGCAGGAAACAGTCTTTCAAATTATGCAGGAGTCTCATTAACACTCAGATTTTATGTGATGAAAGCTGCTGACATTTATGGGGTGTTTAATATTTACCGAGTCCCAGCTTTAGAACAGAGGCTACTGTGGCCCCACTTTATGGGGGAGGAAGCTGAGGCAGAGATGGGTGAAGGCTTCGCCCCAGGCAGCCTCAGAGTTGGCCAGGCAGGGGACCCTCAGTGGAGCTGAGGCCAAGGGTGGTCAGAGGCCCGCAGGTGTGTTCTTGCAGGTCGGGGCAGCACCGGGAAGACTTGGGGTGAGGAGGGGTCGCCAGCTCGCGTGAAGCTCACTCTTCTGCATCACAGTGTCCCAGGCCACCTTTGAAACACTCAACCCTGACCCCGTCCCCTCCTCCAAAGATCTCAGGACGCGGCAGAGGCCCACCTCCTCAGCAGATGTCCAGAGAACCCAAGACCGCCCAGCTCACCTCGCCAACAACTTCTTGTCTGCTCTGGAAGCGCCGGCGGCCCCACCCGCAGACTTGGTGGCCCGCCTTCACCTTGCGTGTGGCCGGAGAGCCCTCCCGGGACCTCCCAGCCTGGAGGGCGCCCACCAGTCCTTAGTCACCCTGCGCCTATGCCTGCCCGCTTCTCTCTTCTTGGGCGCGCTTTCACTCACGCAGACGGCAGCTTCGGGGGATGTTTCGGCCCCAGCTCTGCCTCCTGGGCACGGGGCTCTTCCCGTTATGGCCTGAAGCCCGGAGGCCCCGTGAGGGGTGCAAGGAGGCTGCAGGGCGCACTGTGGGCCTCTCACCCGCCCCAGGGCACCCATCCTGGCCGGGCGACTCCCGGAGCAGGCTCTCCTTTCCCACCGGACAGCCTCGCAGCCGCCCAGAGGTGCTGAGCTGTCCCAGTCTCCTTGCCCTGAAGTCCTAAGGTCCTCTGGTCACCGTCGTTTAGGAGTTAAGTCCCCTCCCTTTGTTCTTCTTTCTCAAGGTTTCTTGGTTATTCTGGTTATTCTGGGCCTCTGGCACTTCTGTATGAATTTTAGAATTTCTAAAATTTATTCAAGCTTATCGGTTTCTTTAAAGAAGTCACTTGGGACCCCGGTCACCAATGCAGAGCCGTCCAGGATCGTGGCTGCCTGGGAGTGGCGGGGTCTGCCCGCAGGACGTGGGCAGCCTGCTCAGGACTGTCCACAGTCCTCCAGGTTCAGACTAAGTAGGCTTCTGAGACGGCACGCTGAGCCTTGTGTGTGTGTGTATGCGTCTGTGTTTGTGTGTGTGTGTGTTCATCTGTGTGTCTGTGCATATGTCTCTGTGTATGCACGTGTGTATCTGTGTGTGCTCATCTGTGTGCATCTGTGTGTGTGTCTGTATGTGCACCTGTGTGTGTCTCTGTGTGTGTGTGCATGTCTGTGTGTGTTAGTCTGTGTGTGTGCATCTGTGTATGTTTGTGTGTATCTATACATCTGTGTGTGTGCACGTGTCTGTGTCTGTGTCTGTGTGGATGTGCATCCATGTGTGTGTCTGTGTGTGTGCATCTGTGTGTGTGTCTATGTGTGTGTATCTATGCACCTGTGTGTATGCATGTGTCTCTGTGTGTCTGTGTGTATATTTGTATGTGTGTGCATCTGTGTGTATATGTGTGTGTGTGCATGTGTGTGTCTGTGTGTGTATCTGTGTGTGTGTCTATGTGTGTGTATCTATGTGCCTGTGTGTATGCATGTGTCTCTGTGTGTCTGTGTGTATATTTGTATGTGTGTGCATCTGTGTGTATATGTGTGTGTGTCTGTGTGTGTGTCTGTGTGTATATGTGTGTGTGTCTGTGTGTGTATCTATGCATCTGTGTGTGTCTTTGTATGGGTGTGCATCCATATGTGCATCTGTGTGTGCATCTATCCGTCTGTGTGTGTATCTGTGTGTGTGCATCTGTGTGTGTGTCTATGTGTGTGTATCTATGTGCCTGTGTGTATGCATGTGTCTCTGTGTGTCTGTGTGTATATTTGTATGTGTGTGCATCTGTGTGTATATGTGTGTGTGTCTGTGTGTGTGTCTGTGTGTATATGTGTGTGTGTCTGTGTGTGTATCTATGCATCTGTGTGTGTCTTTGTATGGGTGTGCATCCATATGTGCATCTGTGTGTGCATCTATCCGTCTGTGTGTGTATCTGTGTGTGTGCATCTGTGTGTGTGTCTATGTGTGTGTATCTATGTGCCTGTGTGTATGCATGTGTCTCTGTGTGTCTGTGTGTATATTTGTATGTGTGTGCATCTGTGTGTATATGTGTGTGTGTCTGTGTGTGTGTCTGTGTGTATATGTGTGTGTGTCTGTGTGTGTATCTATGCATCTGTGTGTGTCTTTGTATGGGTGTGCATCCATATGTGCATCTGTGTGTGCATCTATCCGTCTGTGTGTGTATCTGTGTGTGTGCATCTGTGTGTGTGTCTATGTGTGTGTATCTATGTGCCTGTGTGTATGCATGTGTCTCTGTGTGTCTGTGTGTATATTTGTATGTGTGTGCATCTGTGTGTATATGTGTGTGTGTCTGTGTGTGTGTCTGTGTGTATATGTGTGTGTGTCTGTGTGTGTATCTATGCATCTGTGTGTGTCTTTGTATGGGTGTGCATCCATATGTGCATCTGTGTGTGCATCTATCCGTCTGTGTGTGTATCTGTGTGTGTGCATCTGTGTGTGTGTCTATGTGTGTGTATCTATGTGCCTGTGTGTATGCATGTGTCTCTGTGTGTATATTTGTATGTGTGTGCATCTGTGTGTATATGTGTGTGTGTGCATCTGTGTGTATATGTGTGTGTGTCTGTGTGTGTATCTATGCGTCTGTGTGTGTCTTTGTATGGGTGTGCATCTCTGTGTGTGTCTGTGTGAGCATGTGTGTGTGTGTGTGCATCTATCCATCTCTGTGTGTGTATCTACCCATCTGTGTGTGTGTGTCTGTGTGTGAGCATGTGTGTGTGTGTGTGCATCTATCCATCTCTGTGTGTGTATCTATGCGTCTATGTGTGTCTTTGTATGGGTGTGCATCTGTGTGTGTGCATCTGTGTGTATATGTGTGTGTGTCTGTGTGTGTATCTATGCGTCTGTGTGTGTCTTTGTATGGGTGTGCATCTGTGTGTGTCTGTGTGTGTCTGTGTGTGCATCTATCCATCTCTGTGTGTGTGTCTGTGTGAGCATGTGTGTGTGTGTGCATCTATCCATCTCTGTGTGTGTGTGTGTGTGTATCTATGCGTCTGTGTGTGTCTTTGTATGGGTGTGCATCTGTGTGTGTGTCTGCGTGAGCATGTGTGTGTGTGTATCTATCCATCTCTGTGTGTGTGTCTATGCGTCTGTGTGTGTGTCTTTGTATGGGTGTGCATCTGTGTGTGTGTCTGTGTGAGCATGTGTGTGTGTGTGTGTATCTATCCATCTCTGTGTGTGTGTCTATGTGTCTGTGTGTGTGCCTTTGTATGGGTGTGCATCTGTGTGTGTGTCTGTGTGAGCATGTGTGTGTGTGTGTGTATCTATCCATCTCTGTGTGTGTGTCTATGTGTCTGTGTGTGTGTCTTTGTATGGGTGTGCATCTGTGTGTGTGTCTGTGTGAGCATGTGTGTGTGTGTGTGTATCTATCCATCTCTGTGTGTGTGTCTATGTGTCTGTGTGTGTGTCTTTGTATGGGTGTGCATCTGTGTGTGTGTCTGTGTGAGCATGTGTGTGTGTGTGTGTATCTATCCATCTCTGTGTGTGTGTCTATGTGTCTGTGTGTGTGTCTTTGTATGGGTGTGCATCTGTGTGTGTGTCTGTGTGAGCATGTGTGTGTGTGTGTGTATCTATCCATCTCTGTGTGTGTGTCTATGTGTCTGTGTGTGTGTCTTTGTATGGGTGTGCATCTGTGTGTGTGTCTGTGTGAGCATGTGTGTGTGTGTGTGTATCTATCCATCTCTGTGTGTGTGTCTATGTGTCTGTGTGTGTGTCTTTGTATGGGTGTGCATCTGTGTGTGTGTCTGTGTGAGCATGTGTGTGTGTGTGTGTATCTATCCATCTCTGTGTGTGTGTCTATGTGTCTGTGTGTGTGTCTTTGTATGGGTGTGCATCTGTGTGTGTGTCTGTGTGAGCATGTGTGTGTGTGTGTGTATCTATCCATCTCTGTGTGTGTGTCTATGTGTCTGTGTGTGTGTCTTTGTATGGGTGTGCATCTGTGTGTGTGTCTGTGTGAGCATGTGTGTGTGTGTGTGTATCTATCCATCTCTGTGTGTGTGTCTATGTGTCTGTGTGTGTGTCTTTGTATGGGTGTGCATCTGTGTGTGTGTCTGTGTGAGCATGTGTGTGTGTGTGTGTATCTATCCATCTCTGTGTGTGTGTCTATGTGTCTGTGTGTGTGTCTTTGTATGGGTGTGCATCTGTGTGTGTGTCTGTGTGAGCATGTGTGTGTGTGTGTGTATCTATCCATCTCTGTGTGTGTGTCTATGTGTCTGTGTGTGTGTCTTTGTATGGGTGTGCATCTGTGTGTGTGTCTGTGTGAGCATGTGTGTGTGTGTGTGTATCTATCCATCTCTGTGTGTGTGTCTATGTGTCTGTGTGTGTGTCTTTGTATGGGTGTGCATCTGTGTGTGTGTCTGTGTGAGCATGTGTGTGTGTGTGTGTATCTATCCATCTCTGTGTGTGTGTCTATGTGTCTGTGTGTGTGTCTTTGTATGGGTGTGCATCTGTGTGTGTGTCTGTGTGAGCATGTGTGTGTGTGTGTGTATCTATCCATCTCTGTGTGTGTGTCTATGTGTCTGTGTGTGTGTCTTTGTATGGGTGTGCATCTGTGTGTGTGTCTGTGTGAGCATGTGTGTGTGTGTGTGTATCTATCCATCTCTGTGTGTGTGTCTATGTGTCTGTGTGTGTGTCTTTGTATGGGTGTGCATCTGTGTGTGTGTCTGTGTGAGCATGTGTGTGTGTGTGTGTATCTATCCATCTCTGTGTGTGTGTCTATGTGTCTGTGTGTGTGTCTTTGTATGGGTGTGCATCTGTGTGTGTGTCTGTGTGAGCATGTGTGTGTGTGTGTGTATCTATCCATCTCTGTGTGTGTGTCTATGTGTCTGTGTGTGTGTCTTTGTATGGGTGTGCATCTGTGTGTGTGTCTGTGTGAGCATGTGTGTGTGTGTGTGTATCTATCCATCTCTGTGTGTGTGTCTATGCGTCTGTGTGTGTGTCTTTGTATGGGTGTGCATCTGTGTGTGTGTCTGTGTGAGCATGTGTGTGTGTGCATCTATCCATCTCTGTGTGTGTGTCTGTGTGTATCTTTGTATGTGTGTGCATCTGTGTGTATATGTGTGTGTGTCTGTGTGTGTGTCTATGCGTCTGTGTGTGTGTCTTTGTATGGGTGTGCATCTGTGTGTGTGTCTGTGTGAGCATGTGTGTGTGTGTGTGCATCTATCCATCTCTGTGTGTGTCTATGCGTCTGTGTGTGTGTCTTTGTATGGGTGTGCATCTCTGTGTGTGTCTGTGTGTGCATGATTTTCTAGGAGGGGACCCAGTGGGCACGAGCAAGGTCCTGAGCTCTGGCTCAGCCAGCCAGGGCTGGAATCTGGCTGTGAGACCAAGCCCAGGTTAGGTAACTGCTCTGAGCCTCAGTGTTCCTAATCTGTAAGATGGGAAGAATGAGACTGTGGTAAGGCTCAGCTCCGACGCTCAGTGTCGAGGGCAGAAGTAGAGACACACTCGGGGCTGTAGCCACTAGTACTGTGAGATGCTCTTGACTTGCTGCTGTGGGTGTGCGGTTGCCAGAGAAGAGCAGAGGGACTCCAGGGACCCCCCGTCCAGCAGCTGAGAGCAGACCCGGGTGGGGCGAGCCACTGACTTCGAGGCCCCCTCCCCAGGACAGTCCCAGCTCCCCTGGGGGGCAGGTGGAGAGATTGCTGCCAGTGTCCTGAGCCCCTGGGGTGTGGGTGCCAGCAGAGGCAGCTGCAGCCCTGAGGAGGCCCCTGCGGGGTGCAGGGGCAAATGGGGTGAGACTGGGCACCTCCGGTTCCCTCCAGACCCGGAGCTTCTGGGCTCTCTGCTCTGGAGCACGATGACTGCTCAGCGGATTTTACTCCAGCAGCATGATTAAAATTTCACACTCCTGGTCGTTGGGGCATCTGCTCAGTGGCTCTTTGTACTTGGCCTGCTCCTCTCCCCTGCCAAGCGGGTAACCCTTTGGTGCTAGAGAGCAGGTCCAGACTTTCTGCCAGGGACCTCCCTCCGCCCCATGCCCAGAGCTCCCCATGCAGCCGCCCGCCTGGGTGCCCTGCATCAGGAAGGCTGCCTGGGGCCCTGTGCGGAGCCTGAGCTATTGAGTCACAGGCCTGGGTGGGAATCGGGGCTCAGCATGGCCGGGGCTCTACTTGCCCACCTGTGAAATGGGCAGGACGCAGTGTCGGGGGGAGGAGCCCGAGGAGAGGGGCAGCGAGCGCTGCACCTGTGGGCGGCGCTGCTGCTACCTGGGGGCACGTGTGCTCGCTCTGCGGCCCTGGGCCCTGAGACCACCTGCACTCAGTGTCTCGTCGGAGCCTTGGGGATGAGGAGGCCCGGCGGCTCCCTGCTCCTCTCCAGTGGCGCGGGCCTAGAACAGGAGCCCCACGGCCCACCCGATCTGACTCGCCTCACCCCTAGGACACCCCAGCTGGCCTGGGGTTCCCCAGCTTGACCACAGAGGAGACAAGTCATGTCCCACGAAGTGACACCTGGTGGGGTCCCCAGGAAGCAGAGATTCAGGGTGTGGACAACGAGGGGAAAAAGCGTGCCTGCCTGCCCCTCGTCCCACTAGACCCAGCCTCAGCATCTCGGGGCAGTTCTCCCGAGGTTCATTCCCAGGGCCCCGGGGACCGTGCAGTGTTCCTGTGACCCGGCCCTGCCAGGCTCGGGGCTGCAACCTCTGCAGACCTGCTCTGAGATCTTCAGGCCCCAGCCTCTTCCCTGGGCTGAGGTCCGATGCTGGGACCTGACTGACCGTCAAGTCCTTCCTGGGAGGGGGCCACAGAGACACATCCCTCATGGGCACCTGGCCCCCTTTGCCAGCCAGGCCTGAGGTCAGCTCTGGGAGTGAGGAGGCCCGGGGCTCCCAGGAGGCAGTGGGGGGATGAGTGGAAGGGGGCTGGACACGTGGGCTCAGGGTTGATCCCCACTGGATCCTCAGCCTTGAGGAGAACGGGGCTCCACTCAGCAGCTCCCAACTCTCGACCCATCTGTGAGGAACCGTGGGGAGCATCGGGCTGTGTTCTGAGATTCCCTCAGGATCTGGGGTGGACAAGGATGGGCAGAGGGGCCGCCTGAAGCCAGGGGCCTTGGGAGTCTCCCCCCTCACTGTGTTTCTGGGCCATTGTGCCCTGTGTCAAAACTCCAGACAAAAATGCCAACAACGACACAATCCCGCCGCATGTTCCGAGTGCCTTCTCTAGGTCCACTGGATGGGTGAATCCAGAGCCCTGGCCCCCAGCTCTGCCGCCTGCTCCCTGCAGAGGGTGCAAGTTCCGCTCCCGGCCCAGCCAGTGGCCCCCTGAGGGCCTTGCCGCCCTCCCTCCCTGCCCCCGCCACCCTGGTGGGCTGGGAAAGGCTGGAGCATGGTGGCCAAGGGTATCCACGTGGGATACTCTGCCCTCGGACCTGGGCAAGGCCACTCTTATCTGCAGCCACAGCCCCTGATGGAAATGAGACACTGCAGAAAGCGTCATTGGCTCCTGCCCCGAGCCCACATCCCTCCCCTTAAATAATTTAGACAAACACTCACCCCTGTCACCATGGTTGCCCAGTGCCCTTTCATCAAAGCCAGAGAAGAGGAGGCAGCCACGAGCCATCAGATTCGGTGAAGATGCAGAATGTATAAGCAGAGACCGCGCCCCTCCAGCCTCCGCGGAATCAGAGCAACTCAGCCTCAACCTGATGAAAATTAAAGTGATTCTTGGCCCTTCTCCTTATAAATAAGGATCTGACGGTGGTTCTGGCCGAGCTGTTTGCTCAGTAGGTTTATGTGTAATCGGCTCGGCTCGGGGACCGCGGTTCTGTCCTGCGGTAGGAGCACTGGCCTGCGGCTGGGAGAGCTGGCTGGACCTTGGTGCTTGTTTTCTGGGCCCTCCTCTTGGGGACTGGGAACAGCAACATCCTGTGCTTTCCCGGAAGAAATCCCGGGAGATGCTGAGGTGCCCAGGGGATGGCAGCTTCTCCTCCCAGTGGGGCCGGGGTCTCCCGGCCCCAGGCTGGTGGCTTCTCCACAAGTGGGCATGGGGAGCAAGGTGAGGGGTGTGGCATGTAGCTCAGTCTGCACCTTTGTTGAGCTCTGTGCACAGGATGCTGGGTTCACCTGTCCTCCTCATGGGGATCGCCTTCTCTCTCATTCTCTGGCCTCTGATTGTTACTGATGGGATGGTGGCCTTTGGTTTGACCTTCACCAGCATCTCTGCTCGGAGAAGGCACCCCACTCTAGTCCTCTTGCCTAGAAAATCCCATGGATGGAGGTGCCTGGTGGGCTGCAGTCTGTGGGGTCGCGAAGAGTCGGACACGACTTCACTTTCACTTTTCACTTTCATGCATTGGAGAAGGAAATGGCACCCCACTCCAGTATTCTTGCCTGGAGAATCCCAGGGACGGGGGAGCCTGGTGGGCCCCCATCTGTGGGGTCGCACAGAGTCGGACACGACTGAAGTGACTTAGCAGCAGCAGCAGCATCTCTGTTGGGGGGTTTCAAAATATTATTTCACGTCTTACCTGCTCCACCTGTCATACGCCTTCTGTTTTCAACCTGAGGACTCCTGGCTTTCACCCTTCCGGAAATGCCATCACCCTCTGAGGCCTGGTCCTTGGGTTCTCTTTTCTCACCAGAAGCACAGCTTCTGGTTCATACTGAGTTCCCCCCAAATTAGCCCGCGTGCCTCTTAGGGCCTGCCATCACCCCATCTCTCTAAGCCGCTCTGTGCTCCTGGGAAATCACTTCTGTTATGTTCTCATCATCGCCAGTCCCATTTTCCAGCTGTGACAAACCTGTACTGCCTGTCTGTGGAACTGTCTTCTTCAAAAACTACATTTTTGAAATAAAAATAGAGTTGCCATATGATCCAGCCATTCCACTCCTGGGCATATATTTGGAAAATGTCACAGCTCTAATTTAAAAAGACACATGCACCCAATGTTCACAGCGGAATTATTTGCAGCAGCCAAGTCATGGAAGCAACCTTAGCGTCCATCGACAATAAACGGACAGCAGGGATGTGCATAAAGTGCACGGTGGAGTGTTCCTCAGCCTAAGAGGATGAAACATTGCCATTTGCGGCAACATGGATGGGCCTGGAGATGATCGCGCTAAGTGGAGGAAGTCAGATAGAGAAAGGCAAGCATATGATATCACTCCTGTGCAGAACCTAAAACGTGACCTAATGGACCCATCTACACAACAGAAACAGACTCTGGAGAGGTTATGCTCAAAATCCAAGCCAGGCTTCAACAGTATGTGAGCCAAGAGCTTCCAGGTGTACAAGCTGGATTTAGAAAAGGCAGAGGAACCAGAGATCAAATTGCTAATATCCATTGGATCAGAGAAAAAGCAAGAGAGTTCCAGAAAAAAACATCTACTTCTGCTTCATTGACGACACTAACGCCTTTGACTGTGTGGATCACAACAACCTTAGGGAAATTCTCAAAGAGATGGAAATATCATACCACCTTACCTGTCTCCTGAGAAACCTGTATGCAGGTTAAGAAGCAACAGTTAGAACTAGACATGGCACAGTGGACTGGTTCTAAATTGGGAAAGGAGTACGTCAAGGTTGCTTATTGTCACCCTGCTTATTCAAATTCTATGCAGAGTACATCATGTGAAATGCCGGGCTGGATGAATCACAAGCTGGAATCAAGATTGCCAGGAGAAATATCAACAACCTCAGATATGCAGATGGCACCATTCTAATGGCAGGAAGTGAAAAAGAACCAAAGAACTTCTGATGAGGGTGAAAGAGGAGAGTCAAAAAGCTGGCTTAAACTCAACACAGAAAAAACTAAGATCATGGCATCCAGTCCCATCACTTCATGGCGAACATACGGGGGAAAAATTGACATAGTGGCAGAGTTTATTTTCTTGGGTTCTAAAATCACTGAAGATGGAGACTGCAGCCGTGAAATTAAATGATGCTTGCTCCTTGGCAGGAAAGCTGTGACGACCTAGAGAGTGTGCTGAAAGAGCAGGCACATCCCTTTGCTGACGAAGGTCCGTGTAGTCAAGCTACGGTTTCTCCAGTGGTCGTGTGTGGACGTGAGAGCTGGGCTCTAAAGGAAGCTGAGCACTGAATAATTGGTGCTTTTGAACTGTGGTGTTGGAGAAGACTCTGGAGAGGCCCTGGGATGGCACGGAGATCAAACCAGTCAACCTTAAAGGAAACCAACATTGGCTGTTCACTGATGCTCAAGCTGAAGCTCCAATACTTTGCTCACCTGATGTGAAGAGCTGACTCATTGGAAAAGACTCCAGTGCTGGGAAAGGCTGAAGACAAAAGGAGAAGGGAGTGGCCGAGGATGAGATGGTTATGTAGCATCACCGATTCAACAGACATGAGTTTGAGCAGACTCCGGGAGATCCTGGAGGGCAGGGGAGTTTGTGCTGCAGTCCATGGGTTGCACAGAGTCAGGCCCGGCTGAGCCGCTGGACAACAGCAGCAGCTGCACTGGGGGCTGAGCTTTCTTCTGTTCTGAACTGCTGAGCAAGAGTGCACTCTGAGACCCCCCCACCCCCGCCTCCCTGAATTGCCTGGGTTCCAGCCCGGGTGCCCCCATGCACTCGTCTCCCCTGAGCATCTCCTTGATGACCACGGTGGCAGAGAAATGATTTCTCTCTCCGCTGGCCTCATGTTACTTCAGGAGAGCCAGAGGGAGACCCTAGCTTCTAGACTGAGGGAACACGCCGAGCTCCCTGCAAGAAGCATCCTTTCCTGAGAAACTGGAACTTTCGAGTCCAGCAAATGCAAAGCCCCGGGCTAGGCAGCAGCACGCTTTAAGTGGGTTACCTGGAGTAACAGCAAAGAGGGCGGCTCTCCTCTCCAAACCCTGGCTTCCAGCTGTGAGCGAGGGACTGCAGGAAATAAGAGTAGGTGCTGGCCCCTGGTTTAGAACACACGCCGCGTTTCAGGGCAGCGCCCTCATAGCTCCGGGAGGGTGTCCGCTCTTCTGTGAGGCCAGCAATGTCCAGGTGATGTGGTGTGTGTTGGACCAGTGAAATCCATGGACATAAGCCCGTAGCTGCACCGCTTTCAGAGGAGATTGAGTTCCTGGGTGGAACGGGAGACCACGGCAGTGACGGATGAGGACTTTCTTCAGCACCATGGAGAGCAGTGTTGGGCCCTCCCTGCGTTTAGGAAGACCCTGGTAGTCCTGACCTCCTACCTGCCTGTCCCCAGGAGGGCGGTCACGGCCGAGGACAGGACTTCAACCCCGTGTGTGCAGGCTGCAGTGTTGCGTGTGCAGCTTCATCACAGTCTTTCCCCGACCCCTCACTTTGGAAGGATCTCAAGGAATCATCCTTGTGGCTCAGCTGGTAAAGAATCCACCTGCAATGCAGGAGACCTGGGTTTGATCCCTGCGTTGGGAAGATCCCCTGGAGAAGGGAAAGGCTACCCCACACTCCAGTATTCTGGCCTGGAGAAGTCCATGGACTGTGAAGTCCATGGGGTCGCAAAGAGTCAGACACAACTGAGCAACGTTCACTTTCGTGGAATCANACCTGCAATGCAGGAGACCTGGGTTTGATCCCTGCGTTGGGAAGATCCCCTGGAGAAGGGAAAGGCTACCCCACACTCCAGTATTCTGGCCTGGAGAAGTCCATGGACTGTGAAGTCCATGGGGTCGCAAAGAGTCAGACACAACTGAGCAACGTTCACTTTCGTGGAATCATCCTACCAACCTGGGCCGCAGGGATGGTGCCTTGTTTCAGGTCGGCTTTGGCCCCTGGCAGGCGGTTGGCAGACGGAACCTTCAGCAGTGCTATGGCCAGGCTGGGGCCCGGGGCCCTGGCACAGACTCCAGCACCACTGCCAGCCCCGCCCCCGCCCCCTCCCTTGGCCCCCGTGCTGTTTCCCGATTAACCTGCCCGGTGGACTGCAGGCCCGATACAGGCCAAGCTCCAGGCTGTTCAAGAAAAGGCTGAAGCTTGGATGGTTGGGGAAATGTCCTGGTTTTAAAATACTGATCACTAAGTCAAATTTAGAACAAGTAAACATACATGCCAACCCAAAAAAGAGAAAGAAAAAACCACACGAGGGGCTTAGACTGACGGTGCTCGGGGCTCCCACTGCTTGCCGATGGTTAGCTCAGCTCTCTCTGCTGGCTGATGGGGCTGACCAGCTGTGGCCATTGGGCTGAGTTTTCTGCTTGTGCCTTAAATTATGGAAACGGTCTGACATCAACGCAGCGGGAGAGCAGCTGGGCTTGCGTAGCTGACTTCCTGTGTCACCGTGGTTCTCTCCCATGTGCTGTGGGCCCCACGCACCCCTGGAGACTGGAGGGCCACCCCCACTGACCTCCCGAGCAGTCGGGGCAGCCCTGAGACAGGCTCAGAGGACACGGGGATGCTGGAGCTCGGCTTTCGGGGTCAGTGGTCTTCCCTGGAGCCCAGTGCACAGGTGACTTGGGGACACCTCTTGGGGGTGCGTCTGACTAGTCGTCTGCACCCAGGAAGGTCCCCAGGAGGAGCAGAAGCCAAGTTCAATGCTGTCCTGAGGGTGGGGATCAGGGAGCGGGCAGTGGTAGCGGATGTAGGCGGTGGGCTCTCAGGTGGAAGGAGCTGGTGTACGAGACCCCCCTGGGCAGGTCCTGCTCCATGCTGCCTCCTTCTGCTGAGAACCAGGGACCCTTTACAGGGCCACATACAAGTTCACCCGCAGAATAAGAATGTACGCAACCGCAGGTTACAAGCATCATTTTAAGGAATACTGAATACGGTGAAAAAAAGGATGCTGACATCCTGTGGTCCTAGTTATTAAAAATCATACAATAGATACAATCATCAGAGCTCTAATAAGAATCTACATAACCGTAGATTACAAGCATCATTTCAAGGAATATTGCATATAGTGAAAAATGGTGCTGACATCCTGAGGTCCTGGTTATTAAAAATTATACAACAGATACGACCCTCAGAAAAAAAATGAGAAACCGCTTGCCTGTCTAACACTGAGGAATAATTCAGATAAACAGCACCACCCGTAGATTGGAATTCCACGGAGCAACTCAGTGGTGCTTCTACGGGCCTCGAGGCCTCGGGGAGGACGCTCTCCGGTTCTGTTTCACGGGCCTGTCTATGTGGCTGCGTTCCATGCATTTCATGTATTAATAATGTGGAACAATTAATTCGAAGATGTTCTTTTAAGCCCCGAAACTTGATAAACCTCCAAGATGTGGTATGAAAATCAGCCATATTTGTCTGATTGGAGAGACATAGCAAATTCACCAGGGACTGGGCTGCTTTAATTCCCTGAAACCATCTGATCGTCTGTCACGTGGGAAGTGAGGGGAGGGAAGAGCTGCTTCAGGGAAGTGGACTCTGGAAGTTTGGAAGCTGGGAAGACAGCTCCTCCCAGCAAAAAGCTGGGGAACATGGGATAGGAGCTGCCCAGCAGCATATTCTCCGGGCTCCGGGAAAGGCCCAGCATTTCAGATTTGGGTTCATAGTAGAGGTCATTCCTTGCCCACAGGTCTCGCTCAGCCCTGCAGTGCAGGGCAGCCAGTACATGGAGAATGGGTGGGAACACCAGCGCCTGGTTTCCATCAAACACCCAGGAGGCACCACTCTGCACTCTCTGCTCGGATCCCTGGATGGCAGCGCTCAGCTCTGAGGCCAGAGAGGGCAGAGGGTGTGTAGGGGAGAGTCCTGGGCCCGTGGAATCACAGAGGATGTCTGTCTCTTTGGGGGCTGGTGCAGGAGTGAAGGGCAGACAGGTGCTGGCGGGAGGACTGCCTGGAGGAGGGGGCACGGAACAGGTGCCGGGTGGGAAATTCTTCACTGATGTGGGAAAAGACCAGCTTGTGGAAGAGCTTCCAAAAGATGTGGGCTGCCTGCAGTCACCTGGTTGAGGCGCATGGCTCGTGAGCCTGGCACAGCCTTCAGGACAAGCCCCTCTGGGCATCTCTCGCATTTCTCTAGAGCTCACGGGGTCACCTGGAAGGGTACGCACGTCTGAGCTGTGGGGGGAGCGCTGCTCTTTGTCTGACTGTTGTGCCGTGTGACGCAGTTACGAAGTCCAGTGGTCAGGGTCTGCCGCTGCAGAGGGTCCCCTGCGGGCTCTGGGGGCGCTAGTGGTAAAGAACCCGCTTGCCAGTGCAGGAGCTGTAGGAGACGCGGGTTTGATCCCTGAACGGGGCGTGGCAGCCCACTCCAGTAATCTTGCCTGGAGAATCCCATGGACAGAGGAGCCTGGCGGGCTACGGTCCATGGGGTGTCAAAGAGTTAGACTGAGTGACTAACGCTTTCACTCTCACAGGCTGCTGAGTTGGATTGGTCTTTGGGGGCAGAATGGAGGTAGAAGGACCAGCTTGGAGGAGGAGGCTGGCGCTCTGGCCAGAGAGGCTATGCCTGGGGGGCGCCAGGGGAGGGCAGCAGGTGGTGGGGAGGGATGGGGTTCCCTGTGCTGGGAGGCAGAGCCAACAGGACTGGCTGACAACGCGGTAGAGGTGGGCGTGAGAAGGGGGGTCATGGGGGACTTTGGCCACAGTGCTGATGTCACAGATCCGCATGGCATCTCCCCAAGGGAAGGTCATGCTTCCCACTGTGGGAGCCGGAAGTGGCCACAGGATCCGCGGCCAGGCACGTGGAGGGAGGACCCCCTGTCCCTCTGGGCAGAGACCCAAAACCCAGTGCACGGTGAAGCCTGTCGGCCCGGGCCCTCTCGCGATGCGGGAACAGGCGGGAACACAAGCCGAGCTCGCTCACCTGAAGCCCCTGGGACGCCCGTGGTTTGTTAGCGTCATCTGGGCTGGCCTGGCTGCTGCAGGCTCCAGGGCTTCTGGTCCAAGCCAGGCAGGACAAGGTCATTAGTGGACTGAGAAAGGTAAGATGGGTGCTGGGGGGAGCAGTTTGGGGACTGCATGAAATCTGGAGCCCTGTTGACATCGTGGGACAGCTGGGGTTCCCCGAATGTTGATGCTGTTTCAAGCCATAGCAGTCACACTGGCTGACACACGCTTGGGCTCGTGTGTCCGACTCTTTTCAAGGGCTTTGCATGGACTAACTCTGGGTCTTCGGGGGAGGAAGCTGAGATGCAGCAAGCGAAAGTGAGAGGCTAAAGTCACCCGCTCCTCAGTCATGGTGTAGAATTGACCTCGGCGTCCTTGCACGGAACTGCTTCGCGTTCCCCACCAGACCAGGCAGAGGGCTGCTCCCCAGCCCGGCCAGCCTGCTGTCCAGGTGGGTGGCTCGGCTGGGCGTGGCCCTCACTGCTCAGGGGTCCGGGCCCGCCTGCTGCCTGGCCCATGTGCCCAGGATCCAGGGGCCGTGGCCGGGTCTCCTCCTCTGGACCTCCAGCTTCCATGGCGGGGATCCTGGCGTCTACACCAACTGTTCAATAATTACAAGGGCTTTTCCGGCTTCATCGTGGAGGAGAGAGAGCTCCCACAGGCAAGGCAGTTAACCAAGAATCACCAGATTGCCCAGGCATCAGCTTCAAGACTTGCACTTAAGCCGATTACTCCCGGTGGTAACAAAGGAACAGGTGTTTCCAACCTTCTCAAAAAAATGTATTTGTGAAAGTGAAAGTCGCTCAACCCTGTCTGACTCTTTACAACCCCATGGACTATACGGTCCATGGAATTCTCCAAGCCAGAATACTGGAGTGGGTGGCCTTTCCCTTTTCCTAGGGATCTTCCCAACCCAGGGATCGAACCCAGGTCTTCCACACTGCAGGCAGATTCTTCACCAGCTGAGCCACCAGGGAAGCCCAAGAATACCGGAGTGGGCAGCCTATCCCTTCTCCAGGGGATCTTCCTGACCCAGGAATCGAACCGGGGTCTCCTGCACTGCAGGCAGATTCTTCACCAGCTGAGCAAGGTGAATATTTGCGCGCTGCCCCTGGTACAAGTAGCATGCTCGCCTGTATCTGCAGGGCCCCGGTGCCCAGGGCACGTCAGCGTCAACACCGCTGACAGGCAGGGTNAGCCTATCCCTTCTCCAGGGGATCTTCCTGACCCAGGAATCGAACCGGGGTCTCCTGCACTGCAGGCAGATTCTTCACCAGCTGAGCAAGGTGAATATTTGCGCGCTGCCCCTGGTACAAGTAGCATGCTCGCCTGTATCTGCAGGGCCCCGGTGCCCAGGGCACGTCAGCGTCAACACCGCTGACAGGCAGGGTGGTTCCCAAGCCCCTGCCTGGGCTTGTTCAGCTGCAAGCTTCCATCCTCCCCGGGTGACCTGGGGTGGACCACTTTGCTTCTCTATGGCCTCGCCACCAAAATGATGATCCCCTTATAGTGTCTGGGATGGTTAAGTGCGGCAAATGTAGTCCACTGGAACAGGGAATGGCTAACCACTGCAGTGTTCTTGCCTTGAGAACCCCATGAATAGTATGAAAAGCTTAATTGAGAAGCTATGTTGGAAGCATCCGTACAAAGTAGCTGCTAAGCAAAGGCTTTTGGGGACGATTAGACACCTGCCTGGCGCGTGCAGGGTGCTGGGGTGGGCACGGTCATCCCCAGGAACTGTGTGTATTTCTTACACAGCCTCCAGTGGAGTCTGCAGCCTCGGGCCGTGGCCTCAGCCCTCTTTGTCTGCGTCTTGCTTCGTGCTACCTGGCACGTCTCAGGTGGAGATGGTACCTCCCTGTGCTGTTTTGCATGTCCCAGTTTGCATAGGGGATGAGCTCATAATAGGCAAATATTTATTTGTCATTTGTGTTTCCTCTCTGTGTAATCCCTGTCCCTGCCTTTACCCACTTTCTCATCGCATCGCTGTCATTTTCTTGTTGGTTTGTGAGAGCTCTTTATATGTTCTGGCTCTGAATCCCGTACTGACTTCTGTGGGGTGCAGTGAGGGGCTTACCTCGTCACTTTCTTTTTGGGGTCTTGTTTTGTTTTCACCACAGTTGCTTGAATCCATTTTGCATCAAAACGTCAATTCCTCTTCGTTTGCTTGTAAATATTTCAGTATGTGTTTTTTAAATATGGAGAATATATGCAGGATTTTAATAAACAGAATTGATTACCTTAATGGAGCTAAATCGCTGAAGCTTTTTGCTGTGTCTGGTGGTCTTTGTGGCTTATTATGAAGTCTCTGCCCACGCCACGCTTATGAAAGTGGTTTTCCTTTATTCTCGTTAAGTTTTAGAGTTTTGTCTTTCATGCTGAAATCTTTAAACTGGCGAAGTTTGAGTTCTTTTGGTGTCTGTCATGAAGAAGGAAAGCAGTTCGTTCTTAGCCACACAGATTGCCGTTTTCCCATCGCTGTATATGAAGGGGGTCCACCCTCCTCTCACAGACTGGCAACGACTGCTGCCACAAACATCTCTCCGTTTTCAAAGTCATTTGAATTAGTTAACCTTTGGCCTCGCCATGTGGCGTGCAAGATCTTAGCTCCCTGACCAGGGACGGAACCTGCGGCCCCCGCAGTGGGAGTGCAGAGTCTTAACTACTGGGTTGCCTGGGAAGTGCTCAGCCACAGACTTCTTCTACGGTGTAACTGGATTCCCTTGGAGGCTCCACCCACTCTCCCTGGCCATTTTGCCCATCTTTGCTCAAAACCACCTTCCTTTAAGATGTGATCACACTCCTTCACCAGGCGGTGTGACATGATCTATACATGTTCCATTGCTCGCCTCGTCAGGTGGAGGCAATTTCCCATCCAGTCTTACTTTGTTAAGAGTGTTCATGATGAATGGGTGTTGAACTTCATGACATTCTGTCAGTTTTCTGGATGTAGCGAGGTGATCTTATCAATTTCCTCTTTCAGTCTGTTGAAGGGGGTGAATTACGTGGGATGGTTTTCAAATGTTGGACTCACTTAACATTCTTGGAACAAATCCACGAAGTTTTACCGGGTATGTTTCAGCATGTATCGCGGGTTCCATTTGCTAATACTCTGTTATGAACGTTCGTATCTATGTTTATGAGAGATTCCAGACTGTAGTTTTCTATTCTCAGAATATCTTTGCCAGGTTTTCATATGGAGTATCACAAAACAAGGAGGAAAGTGTTATTCATATCAGGGCGGATTCGTGGATATGGGGTGATAAGCCAGGACTGCTTGGCTTTTGCTGCAAGTCTCCCAGGTGTGGCTCCTGTGCCCCCGATCAGCCCCTGCTTCGTGTGCCCGTGTGCGTCCTGTCTCTGAGCACGTTCTTACTTCCCGGCGCTGCCAGAGCCTGGAGCAGTGCGGGAATCAGCCACTTCACCGAGGAGCCCCGGTTCCTTTTGCTGGGAGAAGGCATTAGAAACCCAGCATTGGGCACTAGGTGCTTCTCGCTGCTGGGGAATGATTCCTTTTAGAGCCCTCCAGACCACAGAGCAAGGAGACACGTGTGTTTATAGTTGCTGTGTGCACACACACATCTATAAGGGTGTCTGCATGTAACCGTGTGCGCCTATCCTAAATCGTCGCAGATCATTCTAGTCCCCTCCTCTTGCTTATCCGTAACGTTGCACACACAGAGAAGCCTGGTTCGCACTGCCCGTCATCCATTTATTAAATTGTTCGACTCCAGTAAGCATGCTTTGGCTGGTTTTGGTTGACTCGCGTCTTTCGCTTTTCCTCCATTCCATCGAAGCTGCTGAGCACACTGGTCTAAGTGCTTGCCAGCGCTGCAGTAAGCCTCCTCTTTGATTCATAATGCTCGTGATTTGTGTCTTTTCTCCTTCCGTGATCAGGGTGAGAGCTGTATTTCGCCAGGGCTGGGGTTTTGCTGGTTGAGTGTCATAAACGCGGCGAGGGATAGGAGAGTGAAGGTGTGTGCGCGCGCATGTGCACCGTTGAGACCAGCTGAGTGATGAGGGGAGTGAGGGCAGGAAGCAGGTGAGAGCCCTGAAGGCGTGCGGGGGAGGATGCACTGTGAGCCCCAGGGGCTCAGGGGCCGCTGGCCCGCAGGAGACAGAAAGAGAGGACCTGCGGGCCGTGATGACAGAGACGCTTGGATGGGAGGAGGCTGTGAGCTTGAAGGTCATGCCGAGTCCAGGGGACACCCACGGGGGAGATGCTGCAGGAGTGGATGGCACGTCAGGAGAGGGGGTCAAGGAACCCGGAGTCCGGCCGGGCTGAGCTGGTGTTCCCGCTCTGGGCTCCATCTGCAGAGACCCACCGGTCAGCTCTGTTTCCCACGGGGATGAGGAAACGGCAGGGCCTGGTACGGTTTGGATCTTCACTGGGCCACCTGCCAGCAGGGTGACCTTGTCCTGGCCCTTAACTTATCTGAGCCTCAGTGTCCCCATCTTTAAATTGGGATAATGGGCACTTGCCCAGCGGTCCCGAGGTTAGGACTCTGAGCTTCCCCTGCACAGGCCACAGGTTCAGTCCCTTCAGGAAAATAGGATCCTGTACGGTGTGTGGTGGGGCCAGATTAAAAAAACGGGTGATAATACTGGCAAAAATTGACTGCGGTCGAAGCTGAGGGTGGTTAACTGGGGGCTTGTTACACGAGTCTCTTCGTTTTTGTGTATGTTTGGAAAATTCCATAATAAGATTTTTGTAAAAAAGAAAAAGTCATGCTTTCAATGAATATTTAATAAACTAGGAACTGTTGAGTGCAGAAGATAATATACAAAGCTAGGCATATAATAGAAGCCTGTACAGAAGAAATGACTCCAAAATGCTCAAGGCTGTTTTCTCTGGGGAGTATGAGGCTGGCTGTTTTCTTTCTGCTTCTCTTTCTTTCTTGGCATTTAATTTTTTTGTATTTTCCAAAATTCCAACCCTGAGTGTGGATTATTTGTATAACCACAAAATAATTTTATTTGAACAAATCAAGCCATCCCTCTATCCATCTATTCACATGTCCTTTCAACAAACAGGCCTTCCTGGAGCCCCTAGCGCTGCCAGTGGGAAGGTCCCTGCCCCCCCACCCGGGGTGGTGACCCCGAGCCCTGGGGCAAATCTCAGGCATCACCGTGGATTCAAACCACTGCCGTGGAGGCTGGAGAGGCAGACCCCTCTGTAGAGTGTTTGAAGACATTAACGATTTGGGTAAAAACCAATCCGGAGGCTGTCAGTGTTCCAGGAGGATGATGAGTAAGCCAGGGGACCAGCCTCCTTAATCAAGGCGGGAGATTAAGGCCAAACAAGGAGCTGGGAGCCCAGCAGGCACAGTCAGGGGGCTGTCCCCCTGTGGAGGCGGGAAGGGGCTGCTTGGCACGGAGGGAGACAGGGAGAGGTCTGCGAGTGCCACTGGAAACGGCCTCCCAGCAGGAGGCTTCAGAGAGCAGCCCCCCTGTGAGCAGCAGAAGCCCCCCATCTTGGGGTCTGATGGGGGCGCTCAGTGGTTAGGGACAGGCCTGGAGTCAGGCAGTGTGGGCGTCACTCCCAGATGCAATGAAAGCCACCAGCTTGTGCGTCACCGGGGGCGACCTGCCTCGCCCCCAGCAGCCCAGCTTTCCCTTCTGTGAAGCGGGGCTGATGGCGCCCAGCTCTGTTGTGAGATGAAAGACCCATGTTTGGATACTGCTCAAAACTCTGCTGCAGACACGCTGTCCCTCGGGCACCCACGGGATGGGACCCAGGACCGCCACTCCCCCCAAGAGCAAAATCCCTGGACGCTTGTGTCCCTTATCAAAACAGCCTGGTGTTTGCACGCGGGCTAAGTCATTGCAGTCGTGTCCAGTTCTCTGCGATGCTATGGCCTGTAACTCGCCAGGCTCCTCTGTCCGTGGGATTCTCTAGGCAAGAATACTGGAGCGGGTTGCCAGTTCCTTCTCCAGGGGATCTTCCAGACCCAAGGGTCGGACCCGCATCTCTCAGGTCTTCTGTGCTGGCAGGTGGATTCTTTAGCCCTAGCACCACCTGGGAACCTAGCAAATCCTTCCACACACTTTAAATCGTCTCTAAACTCTTCAGTATACTGAATACAACGTAAATGCTGCGTAAATAGTTGCCATTGTGCAGGGCAAATTCAGTTTTGCTCTTTGAGAACTTTCAAGGGTTCTTTAAAAAAATATTTTTCATCTATGGTTGGTCGAATCTATGGATGTGGAACCTGTGGATATGGAGGGCCAGCCACAAAGGCTCAGCAAAGACGAAGGTGGTGGTGATAAAGACCATGGCAGAGGGACGATGGTGGGGAAGATGAAGCCATGACGAAGGAGGACAGGGGAGGACGTGATGAAGAATTAAAAGAGGATGAAGACGACGATGATGATAGAGCATGATAAGGATGCTGAGGAAGGCGGCCGTGACGGTGAGGAAGGCGGCCGTGACGGTGAGGAAGGCGGCCGTGACGGTGAGGAAGGCGGCCGTGACGGTGAGGAAGGCGGCCGTGACGGTGAGGAAGGCGGCAGTGATGGTGAGGAAGGCGGCCGTGACGGTGAGGAGAAGGAGAAACGGGAGGAGGGGCAGAGTCATGCCAGGGCAGTAATGAGCAAGCCCCCTGCCTCAGCCTTGCCATCTCAGTTTGCATTCTGCCAGAGCAGACAGCTGGGCTGACCACCCAGGGGGGCAGACAGGTGGGTGGTTTGCACTAGGTTTGGGGGCAAGTATCTGAAGGCCCCTCACAGGAGATGCCGCTCCTTCAATCCTGGGCAGACTGATTAGGGGTGAGCTGAATTTTGACCCGGTTGGGTTAAAATGAAATACATTTTGGATTTCCGTTGAGTTGGAGTTGGACTGAATTGAACCAAAATGCACTAAATTAAGTGTGGGTTGAGCTGGCTGAAGTTGGGTTGGTGGAATTTGCTGGGGTCTGAGAGCCTTCCAGTCTCAAGGGTCCCCCAGCAGCTGTCTGGCTCCGTGGCCCTGGGAGTGTTTGCAGAGCTGGGGACGTCCGTTCTGATGCCTTCAGAAGCTGGGGACGTCCGTTCGCAGAGTCACAGCCTCTCCCCCAGTGCTCTCTGCCTCCCATCTTCAGGGCGCCCTGGCGGTCAGGGACCCCCCACTTTTGACTGCCTGGAAGTGTATGTGGGGATGTGTGTTTGTGTGGGTTTGTGTGGGTGTCATGGGAAGAGGGGGTATATAAGCTCCCATCCCAAAGAGGGGCTGGGACCCCCTTCTCTGCAGGACGGTCTGCAGGCGGCAGGGACTAACGGTAGCCTGTCTGTGGCCCTGCTCACTTGCGGCTGGGGCTCCTTCAGCAAACCCTTGCAAGGGTTGGTCCCTAGGAGCACAGTCTCTCGAGGAACGCTGAAGGGGCCCAGCTGAGTCCGCCCCTGGGGGCTGTGGGCACCTTCCCACTTGGATGCCCCATGGACAGGGGACTTGCCGCTTCTCAGCCCAAAACTGGTCCTGTCACTCCCCTGTGCTGGCTCGAGTTCTGCTTCTAGGCACCTGCAGAAGTCTCTGGCACTTTGCCGGCCCCACGTGCGTGGGGCTCTGACCCGGCATCGGGGGTGGGGGCTTGGGAGCCAGCAGCCTTGCCAGCTCTCGCCAGGGCGGCTTCTTGGGCCTGGCAGCTGCCCAGGGCCAGGCAGGAGCTGGGTCTCACCTGGCTGCTCACCCAGCCCAGGGTAGGGGTGATGATGCCCTCCTCCCAGGAGGCTGGGGGCCGAGGGTGGGAAAGTGGGGGAGGCAGGGAAGCAGGCCAGGCCTGCGGGTCAGCCCAGCAAGGTTGAGGCTCCTTGGTGTTGAGGGGGGTCCCAGCTTCCTGCCTCAGACTCCAGCGCTGGCCCCCCCGGAGGTGGCGAGAGACCCAGCCTGCAGACAGAGGCAGCTGCTCTGCACCCAGGGTCTGTCCTCCAGCGACCCGAGGCCCCGGGGGCACCAGGGCTCAGCCAGCCCCGGGTCCTGGCTCCCTCCCCTCCTGCAGCCCGGCCCCCCACCCCAGGACTACCAGAGCCCCTAGTCCTCTACCAAACCGGTGCTGAGTGCCGCTCCCGGTTGCCATAGAAACAGAAAGCCTCTGAGGTTTGCAGCCTTGGTGATGCTGGCTCCTCCTCTCTGCCAGCTTCCAGGTCCTCACCCCCCACCCTCAGGGGAGGGAGCAGCACGGTCCTTTCAAGTCATGTCACTAATAAGCCCCTGGCACTGCCAGGAAGTCCACTAACTGATGAAGAAGCAGGCCCAGAGAGGGAAAGCAGCCGGCCCAAAGCCACACAGCTCCCACAGGGCAGGGCAGGGTCTGGCTCCAGGGCTGACCCTCCAGGCTGGCCTGGGTTCCTCCAAGGTCATGAGTCAAGGGCCCCCTTAGGCTCCCTCCTGCACAAAGCCCCAGGTTGCTTGGTGTCTGGGGTGGAGGAGATGTCTGCACCAGTGAGAGTCCCTACCCCAGGCCTGAGTCCTGGCCAAGGTCCCCTCGGCCTGTGCTTGGCAGCGAGGGCCCCCAAAGAGGGAGGAAGCACTTTATCAGTGGACGCGGCATGCTGAGGGCGGTGGGGCCGTCCTTGGGAAGCTGCACTGGTGAATACAGGGCGTTTGTCAAAACCACATGGGGAGGGAACGTGCCATAAACCCTGTGCTTTGGCTAATGACAAGCCAGCCAAGCCAGCTTGTCCACGGTCCTAAATACACAGCTCTCCAGCCAGGGGGCACTGTCAGGGGAGCTGGGGGAGCAGGTATGGGGACTCTGGGCCTCCCACCCATTGTTTCTGTAAACCTAAAATTCCTCAAAACTGTAAAGTCCATTGGTTAGAAAGACAAAAAAAAAAAAAAAAGAAGAGAGTGGGGGACCAGCAGCAAGGGGTGAGGGAGGTGGCGGTCCAGCGGGAGGGGCTGGTCCTGGAGTCTGTCCCCGTCCCCTGGGGCTTGTGGCCCTGGTCATCTGGGGGCGGCTCGAGGTTGTCCCCAGCGCTGTGATAGGTGGTCAGGTGGGCGCAGTGGCCTTCCAGAGCACTCTGGGCGGAGATGTGACCCCCCAGGACTCCAGAGGCCCCGTCTGGCTCCACCGGCCAGGAGAGGGGGAGAGCGGGGAGCGTTCAGAGCCAGAGTGGGGGCTTGTGACCCGGCCCAGTTCTTCGGGCACCAGTCATTTCGTTGTGTCCGTGTGATGTCAGCCGAGACCCAGGTGGGGAGGCCACCGTGCCAGCCCCTGGGAGATTGGCTAGCATGAGCTCCTGGGAACCTGGGCTGCACCGGGGCGGGCAGCGGGCCGGGCCCCCTGTGCCAGGTGGCAGGACCCCAGAGGGTGCTGCATCCACCTGCCTCCGGGATCTTCCAGCCAGAGCTGCCTCGGGCCATTACACAGAGCTGGAAACCCACTGACGCCCTCAGAAGACGGGGACTGCATTTTGCTGTAATCTGCAGCTCTTTTGATTTTATTTTATTCGCTCTTCCCTGTAATTATCCCATCGGTGGGTGAAAATAAACCTCAACAAGGAGACAGCCTCCCAGAAGGAGGCGTGATGCGGGAGCCGCGGGAGGCGGGCGGAGGGGGTGCGGTGCTTTCGGCCTTTCGGCCTCTTCTCCCCTCGAGGGGCTGGACGGCGGGGGGCGGCACTGGTCATTCTGGTTTGTCCGCGACTGTCCCTGCTTAGCACAGAAGTCCCATGTCCCAGGAAGCCCGTCCTGGGTGAATGGGGTGGTTGGAGGACCTTTGCACAAGCTCCTGAGGGTCTCTGGGACCACCCACCGCGATCGGCTCCTCCTGGGGCCCCACCTCACCTCCACCCTTGGGGCTTTTCTCTTGACGCCCTTCGTTCGCCCTGGGCCTTAGGCCTCTTCTCCCCTTTCTCCCTCGGGAAACCCACCTGGATCCGTCCCCCAGTTCCATGCACATCTCCCCCACAGAGCTCCAGACCCCAGCTTTCAGCTGACGGCCAAGCAGTCAGGCTGCTGAGGGGCAGACGGGTGACACTCTCGGCCTCGGGCTCCTGTTCTATGAAATGGGAATGGCCGTGACTGTGCTCGTGGGGACTGCAAGGGCTACAGCAATGAGTGAAGTCAGGGGCCTCGACCCAGTGCTCATCCTGTCAGTTAGCCACAGGCACCCCGATAGTGGATCACGGAATTCCCGAAGCCAGGGCGGGATCTGCATGTTACAGACCAGAGGCCCGAAGCTCAGAGAAACGAATCAACTTGGGAAGACCGGTCAGTCAGGGCCCAAGGACAGGTCCACACTGCCCGGCTGGGACCGCGAGGCCGCCCACCCGCCTCCACCCAGCTGCCTCCTGCGGGTGGTGGTGTGAGGTCGTCCTGAACTGGCCTTTGGAGCAAATTCTATGCTTCAGCTCTCAGAAACATCTCCTAACTGTGCCAGTGGCAGAAACAGGGAGAAGGCCATGCATCCAGAGACAGCTTATTCACAGGGGAGCCGTCTCTGTTATCTAGCTCTGAAACAAGGAACTCTGCTTTGAGGGAAATAAGAAAGATTTTCGCCTTTTCCCGCCTGGACTCTGAATCGCTGGGGGTGTGAGACTAGCTGCTGGTCATTATTTCCGCCCCCAGGAGAGGCGCCTCCCCGGAGGAGTGTTTAAACCTCTTGGCCTACTCTGTGCGTGCCCTGCCGGGACCCCCACCCACTGGCTGTTCCTCCTCCTTAGGGGCCGGCCTTTGGAATAAGAGCGTTTAGCGTTTTCACAGGGTTCTCAGCGGAGGAGGGTGATTTCCCTTCCCCGCCCTGTGAGGACGCTAGGCCGTGTCTGCTGACGCTTTCGGTTGCCGCATCTCTGGAGTGGGGAAGCCAGTGTGAATGGTCATGTCCAGTGGGGGCCCGAGGCAGGGACCCCTCTGGGTCAGGGAGCAGGACAGGGAACGCTGGGCACTTCAACTTCTCAAGAGTTGGAGAAGACTCTTGAGGGGCCCTTGAACTGCAAAGAGATCCAACCAGTCCATCCTAAAGGAAATCAGTCCTGAGTGTTCATTGGAAGGACTGATGCTGAAGCTGAAGCTCCAATACTTTGGCCACCTGATGTGAAAAACAGACTCATTTGAAAAGATCCTGATGCTCAGAAAGATTGAAGGTGGGACGAGAAGGGGATGACAGAGGATGAGATGGCTGGATGGCATCGCTGACTCGATGGGCGTGAGTCGGAGTGAACTCTGGGAGTTGGTGACGGACAGGGAGGCCTGGCGTGCCGTGATTCGTGGGGTGGCAAACAGTCGGACACAGCTGACCGGCTTTGCCCCTGCCTCGGCGTCTATTCCTGCTCCCTGAACACAGGGACGCTGCTGTCAAGGGTGACCTGCCATGTCCAGGGTCTGGGGGAGCGTGGAGAGTCACTTCCTGGCCCATCCAGCTCAGCCAGACCCCTTTGGGCTGCCTCTGGCCAGGCCGCCGGGTCCTATGGAGGGTCAGCAGGCCACCCAGGCTGGGTCTGCTCCCCACGTGGGACCCCTGAGCCCCGCCCAGGGGCTGAGTCGTGGGAGCCGCTGGCCCTGGGGCCCTGGGGCCCTGGGCTGCAGCCAGGCCCTGTGGCTGTGATGGATTGGGAAGACCGATAACGCTTTGTAAAATATTTTTCTTTTCTTTCTTCTTTTTTTTTTTTTTTTCCTCCAAAGAAATTGAAGAAACCTGTGGTTTGCAAATCTGCTGACCCAGGAGGAGGCTTCCACTGACCCACCCCGAGTTGGGAAGAGGCCTGAGCCAGGGATGGAAAACACTGCGGGGCAGACCCCAGCCTGTGGGGAGAGCGGGTCGGCGCTGGCCGGCCTCCGGGGAAGGCGTGACCACGCCCAGGGACCAGGACATCACTGGGAGGGAGCGTGCGGCAGATTTCAGAGCCTCGTGGCCCCCGTGGCTCCGCGCGAGGACACGATGCCTGGAGTTCATGGCCACCTCGTGCTCATCCTTCCCGCCCTAACTTCTGGAAGCGTCCCTTGCTCATCCAGTGGTGAGAGCCGAGGGGTCTCCCGGTTGAGGTGGGGGCTTCCTTGGTGGCTCAGCTGGTAAAGAATCCGCCTGAAGTGTGGGAGACCCTAGTTTGATCCCTGGATCAGGAAGGTCCCCTGGAGAAGGAAATGGCAACCCACTCCAGTACTCTTGCCTGGAGAATCCCATGGACGGAGGAGCCTGGTGGGCTACAGTCCATGGGGTCGCAAAGAGTTAGACACGACTGGGTGACTTCACCTTATTTGCTGAGAGCTCTCGAAGCTGGGTGCCTTTGCACCAGGCCCCGCCCTGCCCCACAGACACACACACGCCTCGCTCTGCGGGGCCTGGCTGGCCATGTGCTCTGTCTGACTGCTCCGTGTGCTGTGCAGCGAGAAGCTTTCAAGCCCTTGGGAATCTGCAGCCGCCCCACCTCTCCCCTCCCGGGGGGCAGGGGGCTGGTGATGGGGGAAGGCTGTGGTCTGGCAGCCCACCCAGAGCTCATCTCTGCCCCAGGTCACACCGTGGGGAGGGCAGGGGGTGGAGAGGAGACTGGGTGGGAGCAGCCTCTGCTGGGGCTGGGCTAGCCTGTGGACCAGTCTTGCCCCCACCCCGGGCCTGGGTTTTCCCTCCTTCACGACAGGACCGACCATCTCTGGATACGGACACTGTTGAGCGGGGTGGTGGACAAACCAGGCTTACAGGACTGAAGCCCACAAGGCTCCTTTCGGGAGGGACGCCGTGCTCACCCCTCCCGCACAGCCCCAGCCCCAGCCCCACTCCAGGCTGCTGAGGGTCCTGGAGATTGAAACCCCCCTACAGTTCAGTTCAGTTCAGGCACTCAGTCGTGTCCTACTCTTTGCGACCCCATGAATCGCAGCACGCCAGGCCTCCCTATCCATCACCATCTCCCGGAGTTCACTCAGACTCACGCTCATCGAGTCCGTGATGCCATCCAGCCATCTCATCCTCGGTCGTCCCNACCAGTCCATTCTGAAGGAGATCAACCCTGGGATTTCTTTGGAAGGAATGATGCTAAAGCTGAAACTCCAGTACTTTGGCCACCTCATGCGAAGAGTTGACTCATTGGAAAAGACTCTGATGCTGGGAGGGATTGGGGGCGGGAGGAGAAGGGGACGACCGAGGATGAGATGGCTGGATGGCATCATGGACTCGATGGACGTGAGTCTGAGTGAACTCCGGGAGATGGTGATGGACAGGGAGGCCTGGCGTGCTGCAATTCATGGGGTTGCAAAGAGTCAGACACGACTGAGCGACTGAACTGACTGACTGACTGACTGAGTATGTGAAATGAGTACAATTTTCTGGTAATTTGAATTCTTTGCCACTGCCCTTCTTTGAAAACTGACCTTTTCCAGTCCGGTGGCCACTGATGAATTCTCCAAACTTGCTGGCATACTGAATACAGCACTTTAACATCATCATCTTTTTGGACTTGAAGTAGCTGAGCTGGAATTCCATCACCTCCACTAACTTTGTTCGTAGTGATGCTTCCTAAGGCCCACTTGACTTCACACTCTAAGATGTCTGGCTCTAGGTGAGTGATCACACCATCACGGTTATCTGGGTCATTAAGACCTTTTTGTATAATTCTTCTATGTATTCTTGTCACTTTTTCTTAATATCTTCTGCTTCTGTTAGGTCCATACTGTTTCTGTCATTTATTGTGCCCATTTTTGCATGTGGGAGACCTGGGTTCGATCCTTGGGTTGGGAAGTTCCCCTGGAGAAGGGAAAGGTNCACGGTTATCTGGGTCATTAAGACCTTTTTGTATAATTCTTCTATGTATTCTTGTCACTTTTTCTTAATATCTTCTGCTTCTGTTAGGTCCATACTGTTTCTGTCATTTATTGTGCCCATTTTTGCATGTGGGAGACCTGGGTTCGATCCTTGGGTTGGGAAGTTCCCCTGGAGAAGGGAAAGGTCTCCTTCTCCAGTATCGTTGCCTGGAGAATTCCATGGACTCTATAGTCCATGGGGTCACAAAGAGTTGGACATGACTGAGCAACTTTCACTTTCACTTTCTTTCAGTTTGCATGATATGTTCCCTTGGTATCTCTAATTCNTGGGAGACCTGGGTTCGATCCTTGGGTTGGGAAGTTCCCCTGGAGAAGGGAAAGGTCTCCTTCTCCAGTATCGTTGCCTGGAGAATTCCATGGACTCTATAGTCCATGGGGTCACAAAGAGTTGGACATGACTGAGCAACTTTCACTTTCACTTTCTTTCAGTTTGCATGATATGTTCCCTTGGTATCTCTAATTCACTGGAAGAGATCTCTAGTCTTTCCCATTCTATTGTTTTCCTCTATTTCTCTGCATCTTTACAAATACAGCAATGTTATATAGTCAGGTGGTTATAAACACAATTTTTATGCTCCCAACTTTTTATCTCTAGGTCAAATCACTTTCTCAAACTAAATTCATATATACATCTGTTAACTCAGTATCTCAAACTATGTTTAATAACACTACAAATATGTCTAGTATCAAATTCCCAGTCTTCCTCTACCCCAAATTTAGCTCTACTTCAAATTTTTCCTATCAAAGCACATGTTATATGCAGCATTCTAGTTGTTCACCTGAAAATATTGATAAGTATCAATTTCTCATTTTCTTGCTTTGTTTACATCTAACCATCAGGAAATCATACTGACTATCCAGTCCAAATAGGACCACTTGTCATCACCTCTATCCCCAAGCTTCCATCAAATCTTGCAGGATTACTGTAATAGCCTCCTAACTGGTCTCCCTGTTTTTACCATACATTTAATTCTCAATACCATAGTCAATCTGATCCTTTCTGAATATGGTAGATCATGCCACTATCAAAATCCTGCCATGCCATCCCTTTTCATACGAAACAACAGCCAAACACTTTTTAATGACCTAGCATGCATCCCTGGTACCTCTGATTTAATCTCCTCTTTCTCATCACGTAGCTCACTCCAGCCCAACTACTTTAGCTTCCTTATTATTCCCTAAACTTGCCAATAACTTAACTACTTTCAGACCTTTGCTCTAGTTCTAACTTCTGCCAAGAATACCCTTTCCCCTTCAATGATAACTTACTGTCAACATGCTGCTCTTTTTGGTAAGACCAACCTTGAACCTCCACCAGACTCCTGATTTCCTTAACCCAGGTTCTTTCTCTTCATCTATAGAATTCATGACCTTTTATCATACTAGATGATTTACTTATTTACTATCTGTTTTCTGCCACTAGAATATAAGGAAAAATCTCTTTTGTTGTTGTTCTTATTGTTCTTTACTTATTTATTCTTAAGACTTATATCAGTGCCTGTCACAGAGTACGAAATTAATAAAATTGTAAAGTTAACTTAAAAAATTATTTATCTTAATAGGACATCTTGCTCTAGTCTTCTGACTTTTCTTAACTGAAAAATTCCATTTCTGTACTAGCCCTAACAACCACCCTATCTGCCAGACCTCTTTTTTAATAATAGGCAATATGCATTGAGTATTTGCTGTGAACCAGGAACTATTCTAAGCACCTTATCTGTTCATTTTATCATCACAGAAATCTTATGAAATACATGCTACTATTGTCCCCATTTTTCACATAAACCGAAGTAATCTACCCAGGATCATATTTATTAAAGAAAACCAGAACTGGAACCCATGCAGTCTGCTTTAGAACATACACTCTTGACTGCTGCTCAGCTGATCTTCTTCTCACAGACCTAGAAGAGGTATCCCTAGGGAACAGCTGTATGTGCTGACTGGACTGTATGTAGATCATGACTTAGGGTCTGAGAGTTAGGGCATTCAAGTTACAGTAGGGGCTAGAAATGAAAGGTAATGTTGAGTTGGCTTAACGGGGGGAAGTAAAGAAGTCATGTGAAAGGTGTGAAAGCTAGTTTATGGAGATAAAGAGAAAAAAGGATAGAGTATATGGACAGAAAAAAATAAGAGATGAGATGGCATATAATCGCAAATCAAGATAGGCAGGAAGACATTAACGTGAGCTTTTAAATGCTAAAAGAATTGTCTGTCTGGTAACCAAAAATAGGACTCTTGTGAGTTCTGAGTGTTTACAATACTTATATCATTTGAGTGGATATATTACAAAATCATGTATAAGTAAAACCACTTCCATGTTACCATGGACCTCCTATAAAAATCTATCCTTGTTATGATAGAATAATTAAATATAGTAAGTCTTAGTAAGTTTGGGGAAAAAATAACCTGTACTCAAGGCTCATTTCTATCATTTTGCTCGCTTAGACATTCTCCTTGAACTTTAATTATACCTTCTATAAAAAGGGAGTAATAATATATGCCCAACCTGCTTCAAATATAATTGTGCTAAATCATCTTATTTAGATAAGGTGATTATATGTGAATAGCCCCTGAAGAATATAAACTGTTACACAAACATTGCCTATTATGATGATGATTTCAGATGTAAAAATCACTTCAGTTACCTATAAAAGAAGATATAATGTCCTCCCTTTCATAAAAGGTGAATAATACAGTTAGTCAAAGATTTACTTGGTGATAGAAAAAATCACTAGTTGTAGTACACACAACCATCATAACCAAAATAAATAAATATGTGTGGATGTTCCTTCATGCACATGCAAAGATTTTGATAACAAAAGTATTTTTTCCTAAAATGATCCAATGACTTAGCAATAGCATTTAGCATTCAGTGAAATAATGTCAAGAAATGTGACAAAGTCCTTCTTGACAAGCTCCTACTGCTTCTTCCTGTTAGTTGATCTGTACAGTACCCTTGAAAAGAACAATGGAGTTAGAAAAACTGAAGAGCTAAAGAGTTAGGTCTTCTTTTAAGATGCTACAGTAAATCAGTGGCATCAGTTCAGTTCAGTTCATCAGTTCAGTCGCTCAGTTGTGTCCGACTCTGTGACCCCATGAATCGCAGCACGCCAGGCCTCCCTGTCATCCCATTGCTGGGCATACACACCGAGGAAACCAGAATAGAAAGAGACACATGTACCCCAATGTTCATCAAGAGACTCTTTAGTTCCTCTTTGCTTTCTGCCAAAAGGGTAGTGTCATCTGCGTATCTCAGGTTATTGATATTTCTCCCGGCAATCTTGATTCCAGCTTGTGCTTCACCCAGCCCAGCATTTCACATTATGTACTCTGCATATAAGTTAAATAAGCAGGGTAACAATATACAGTCCTGATGTTCTCCCTTCCCAATTTAGAACCAGGCCATTGTTCTATGTCCGGTTCTAACTGTTACTTCTTGACCTGCATACAGGTTTCACAGGAGGCAGGTAAGGTGGTCTGATATTCTTATCTCTTGAAGAATCTCCCACAATTTTTTGTGATCCACACAGTCAAAGGCTTCAGTGCAGTCAATAAAGCAGAAGTAGACTTTTTTCTAAAATTATTTTTTCTATGATGCAATGGAGAGTGGCAATTTGATCTCTGGTTCCTCTGCCTTTTTCTAAATCCAGCTTGAACTTCTGGGAGTCTTCGTTCACATACTGTTGAAGCCTAGCTTGAAGACTTTTGAGTATTACTTTGCTAGTATGTGAAATTTAAGTCTGAATTTGGAAATAAGGAGTTCATCATCTGAGCCACAGTCAGCTCCTGGTCTTGTTTTTGTTGACTGTATAGAGCTTCTCCATCTTTGGCTGCAAAGAATATAATCAATCTGATTTCGGTGTTGACCATCTGGTGATGTCCATGTGTAGAGTCTTCTCTTGTGTTGCTGGAAGAGGGTGTTTGCTATGACCAGTGCATTTTCTTGGCAAAACTCTATTAGTCTTTGCCCTGCTTCATTCCGCATTCCAAGGCCAAATTTACCTGTTACTGCAGGTGTTTCTTGACTTCCTACTTTTGCATTCCAGTCCCCTATGACAAGGACATCTTTTTTTGGGTGTTAGGTCTAAAAGGTCTTGTAGGTCTTCATAGAACCGTTCAACTTCAGCTTCTTCAGCATTACTGGTTGGGGCATAGACTTGGATAACTGTGATATTGAATGGTTTGCCTTGGAAACGAACAGAGATCATTCTGTCGTTTTTGAGATTGCATCCAAGTACTGCATTTTGGACTCTTTTGTTGACCATCATGGCTACTCCATTTCTTCTGAGGGATTCCTGCCCGCAGTAGTAGATATAATGGTCATCTGAGTTAAATTCACCCATTCCAGCCCATCTTAGTTCACTGATTCTTAGAATGTCGACGTTCACTCTTGCCATCTCCTGTTTGACCACTTCCAGGGCCTCAGATCCAGAGCAGGATGGAGCTTCTAGTGGCTTCTCTGTGCTGTGTCATGAGGAGCCCAGAGCTGGGACCCACGGCCTTGACACAGCTCAAGGGATGGTACCACACCGGGCAGCTCTCTGGCTGGCCTGGGGCCTTTCAGCCCCTTTGGGCCCAGTGGCAGCTTGGAAGGCGGTGTCTCCCGATGCTGTTCTCATTTATTCATGGCGCTTAGGTTGTTCAGGCTTCCCCCAGTGATGAGGCCACAACCTTCCGCCTCAGGCTTCTGCTTTCTTCCCCCTGAAGGTTATTCTTATATTTCTCCTATCCATCCACAATCTGCAACCCATATACTATTCCATCCACATACCCACCCACCTTCTCATCCATCCACCCATCCATCCACCCACCCATTCATCCATCCATCCACCATCCACCCAGCCATCCATCCATCCACCCACCCATCCATCCATCCACCCACCGATTATCTGTCCACCCACAATCTACAACCCATATACCCCTATATTCACTTACCTACCCATCTTTCCATCTACCCACTTATCCATCCACCCACCCACAACATGTATCATTCTCTCCACTTCCCCACCCATCCATCCATCTACCCATCCTCCCACCCATCTACCCACCCATCCACCCATCTATCTGCTTACCCATCCATCCATTCTCCCATTCATCTATCCACCTACCCAGCCCTCTGCTTATCCATTCATGGATTTATTCAACAGAGATTCCTTGAACAACCCAAAAGGCTCCTTCACCATATCAGTGCCCATCCTCAAATCTCCATTTGCTGCTCAGCTGAGCCTCTTGGAGGCTCAAGGAAACTGAGTGTCAGAGCCTCCACATGACGTCATGCTGCCGGTGGCCATAGTAACTACACTGGGAGCCACAGAGCCACCCAGGAACCTCCCATCTGTGGCACCTTTGTCTCCAACCTGCAGCCACTTTCCCACCTTTCAGGGGACTCGCAGGGCGCCTCTTACCCCAGGGGCCAAGTGAACGGGGTACCACCCCAGAGGAAGGGAGGCACGCCTTTCCTTCCTGCCCATTGCTCTGTCTGCTGGGGCCTGAAACTGATCTTCCATAAAGGGGAGGGGGTCGGCCAGCCAAACTCAAAATGGAAAACAGACCCTGGGCGGCTAGAGAGCGGCTGGCCCAGACAGTCCAGGACCAAAGGGGCCTGTGCTGTCCAGAAGCCTCAGCACGGCGTCTGGTTATCGAATTTGCACTTGGCAGTGTCTCTCTGCACCCTCCCCGCGGAGGGAGGGCC
>SJYX01004567.1:702572-726296 GCA_006410675.1 Oreotragus oreotragus | reverse complement strand
TGGTGGGTGGAGGGGTGGGTGGGTGGTGGATATCCCGGAGCGCCAGGCCCTGATGTGGGCGCCCTCGGGCCTCTGCTCCCCCGTTCCTCAGCAGCTGCTGGAGGGGGCAGCTTTGTCATCCACTCCCTGCCTGTGTGTGGTGCGCACTTCACAGTTAGCCCCAAGCTTGCTCTGAGGAGGGGGACCGCTGCCTAAGGGCACGTGCTGCAACGCGTCCGCTTACTGCGGAGTCCTGGGGGCACCACGAGGGCTCAGAGCCACGGCCAGGCCTCTGGCTGGTCCCTGTGGCCTCAGCCAAGCCTGACACGCTGGTGCATCTTCCCTCCTTCCCGGGCGGCAGCCCTGTTCCCGGCGGGCTTCGGGCTGGGGTCTTCACAGTTCAGCCTTTGAAATCAGCTGTGGGCTTTGGGCAGCCCCTGAGAGGAAAAACCATGGTCAACTTTGCAGTTAAGAATGAGTCCTTTCCTACTCTTCCCCAAACCTGAGCGGGTGTGGGGGGAAGGGACAGGAGCCAGCCCGCCCCCTGGCTGATGTGGGGGTGCCCCTCCCTCTCCCTGTGCTCCTTCCCCACCTGACGCACTCTCCCCCAGCAGACTCCTACACATACGTCAAAACCCAGAAGGCCCACTCAGACCCAGACTTTTCTCCCTTCCAGTCCCTTCACAGGTCAGACCCTTGGGGGTGACTCACCGAAGACCGTCTCCTGCTTACTGATGAGGAAGCTGAGGCCGCAACGAGAGCCCCGGGCCCAGGCCTCACGGACCCTGATGGCTAATCCCGATCCTGAGCCTGCCGGGGTCTCTTCCCCCTGTGATGGCCAGGTTTGTGGGCCCGCTTGGCCAGCCCACGGTTCCCGGTGATTCACACACTCATCTCGGTGTTGCTGTGAAGGTATTTCATAAGCACACTTACTTCTGCCCCTTTCAAGTGATCGGGTGAGGCCCACCCACCCTGGGGCGAGCCAGCTGCTTTACGCCGTTGATGGCTCCAAAAGCTAAGCTCATCCAGACACCCCCGCAGACACACACAGAGTCGTGTTGACCGAACAGCCGTCCTCTGATCAGATTGACACGAGGAAAGCCATGGCCCCGGTTTGGGCCTCACGCTCCAGGCCTGGGCCCAGTCCCTTCACCTCGCTGCACAGGGAGGAACGGCCACGCGGCTGCAACACAGGCCCCGGCTCCCTGGCGCTCCCTCTGGGAAGACGGCGGCAGCTGCTCTGATGGCAACGGGATGCTGAGGCCCAGAGAGGGCAGGCACTCCCCCGAGGTCACACAGCGGGCCCTACGGCAGCGACTCACGCAGTTAGTTCTCCACCAGCTCAGCTGGGGAGTCCTTCCCTGGTCTCTGGGCCCCAGCATAGGGCGGCTGCGTTATCATCACAGGGGCCTCTGACCTCAGCAGCACCACACCTAACACTTTCTTTCATCTTCTCAATTGCCTCTCCCAACAACCTGGGAGGCAGGGATGATCCCATTTCACAGATGGAGAGACTGAGGCACACAGCGTGGGAGGGATTCACCCAGGGTCCCAGCAACCCATGGGTATAGACCCGGCCTCGATGGAGTCACAGTTCAGTCATATTTTCTGCCCTCTGCCACCCCCGTCAGCCTCCTCCTCCTTCCTGAATCCTGTGGGGAGAAAGGGGGTCTGGCGGTCTCCGTTTAAGGTGTCTCTGTGTCTGCAGGGTGTGTGTGTGTGTGTGTGTGTGTGTGAGTGTGTGTACATGTGTGTGTGTGCACATGTGTGCACGCCCGTGTGATCAGGGCAGCGGCGGAATCACTCCTCTCAGCCCTGAGCCCACCGTGAATCCATGGTTGGTTGTTTTGACCCAAACTTGAACTCCACACACTTGAACGCCACGCCATGGCTCACTGGTGGCCTTGGTTTCAAAGACGTTTCCTGACTGAACAAAAGCAGAAAGCCAACAAACAAACTTGAAAGAGCAGAGAAAAGGCCAAGGGCAGCCGTGGGGGGTGCAGGGCCAGATCAGAAGCAGATGGTCCAGAGTTGCACTCAGGGTGCAGAGCAGGAGCTGTGGGCAGGTCCGGGAGGTGAGCGCGGGGCGCCTGCCTCGGCCTGTGGATGCCCTCCGTCCAGGCGGAGCCAGGGTCCTCCTGGGCCTGGCACAGAAGCCAGAGCCCGGCCCTCCCCATAAGCCGACTCACCCTCCTGACCCCCCGGCAGCCCTGTGGAGGGGTCCAGGCCCTCCACCCCCAGGGCTGAGCTGGGATCTGACCAGCATTGACTCCAGGCTGGGCACCGCCCCTCACTGGCCACCCTGACCCCGGGCATGTCCTGGCTGCCTGCACGTGCCTTCGCTCAGCCTGCTCGCTCCGATCGAGAGACTGAGATGCCTTCCTCAGCCTCCCTTGTCTCTGTCGAGCCCCCACGACAAGGGGGACACTGACCGCCCCGGGGGGGCCTGTGAGGGGTCAGGATGAGAACGCAGGCCAGGCGTGGAGTGAGGTCCATATGAGGGCAGCTGTCGGTCCCCCCACGCGAAGGCTGGGGAGCAGGGGTCCAGCCCTGCACTTCCTTCCCTCGGCCTATCTCTTCCTCTCGGGGCCCTGGGGCTGGACAGGGCATCTCCGCAGCCCTGAGGAGCACGTGTCCTGGATTTTAAAGTCCAGACTGGTTTAATTCCCTGCTCTCCGGGCCTGAGTACCGGGGCGGGGGCAGTCAGCGGGTAGCTTCCCATCGGCTCCATCAGCCTGCTTATTGCGCCTCCCTCCCCCGGGCGGGAGCTCCAGGGACCCTCCTGGGCTCCAGTTCGGGGGCAGGGGGTCTGGTCCTGGGAAGGGAAGGGTGAGATGTGTATAAGAGACAGGATCGAAGGGGGGAGGGGAGGGGGAAGATGCTACAACAGAGGAACAGCATCCACAGCAGCTTCATGGTTTTATCCACAATCAGATAAAATTCAGATCCCCAGCTACTGCAGGTCCCTGGACCAGCACGGCCAGAGCTGCATTTTAGGAAACCCTGCAGGTTCTCATCCAAGTAACACAAACAGCGGCCACCCCGCCTTCTCTTGGGCCCCACCTCCGTGTCCCCAAGCCCCAGGCTCCCAGCAGTGCCCACTGCACACTGGCCTCCCCCTGGACTTGGTCAGCCCCTCTCCTGCTCTCTCAGAAGACTCAGGCAGGCTGCCCATGAGAGGAGGTGTCTGGCCGGGCGCTGGCCACCTTCTCGGAGACCCCATCACGCCCCTCCCTCTCTCAGACCTCACTGTCCAGGGAGCCTGGACATCCAGGGACGCCTCATTGTCCGATGCTCCATGGTGGCTCCCGACTCGGGCTGGGGAATCTTTGGGGCCCTCGGGAAGTCGTGAGACCTCAGGCTGCCAGCCTCCCACCCCAGGAGACCCCCATACCCTGTGTTGGGCAACGGTCTTCCTGGAGGGGCTGGGCCCTCGGATTCCTATAGCCAGCTGGGTGGTCTGCTGACCCACAAGTGGGGCTCGAGGCAGAGTGGCGGTGACTGAGGCGGGGTGACCACCTGGCCCGGGGCCCAGGGGGAGTGCAGACACGGGCGGGCCCAGGCGGGGGGCGGGGCCCGTGCCGGCGGAAGGCCGGCTGAGGACCATAGGGAGAGCTCTTCCCATGCTCTGCGCCTGGAGCAGGAGGTGGCCTCTGCCCTCTGAGCAGCAGACAGGCCTCCAAGGACCTGGACTCGGGGTTCCTCCCTCCCTGGGGCAGGGATGAGGTGGTGCTTTTGAAAACCTATTTTCAGAGCCATTTACACAATGGCTCCCTGGGCCTCATTTCCAGAAGGTTCCACAGTTGAGCGAGGCTGTTCAACAAATTGTGTGCATGCTGGGTCCTCTCATTCTCGTCAGGTGGCCGCGGGCATCCCGCCAACACCGCGGCCTCCTTCCTGCCTGCAGGCCCTTCCTGGTCTCCGTCTCTCCACCGGGGCGGCGTCTCTGATCTGTCTGTCTACACCGTAAGGCCTCCCTCGGACCGGCCCCTGGCCCAGGCAGGACTGGAGCCTCCTTCCTGGGGCTCTTGCTGGGGGTGGTCCGGTCAGCACCACTGAAGTCGGGGTCTGGGCACTGGCCTCTGACCATGAGCCAGGCCAGAGCTCAGGGGGGTCCCGGGAGGACCCAGTGCTTGGATGCAGTTTTCAGACAGAAGCCTCATGACTAAGGACCAGACGCTCCTGATCACCTGCCAGGTCAGCACACGCCCCTTGAACGCTTCCTTATCTTTTATTTCATTGAAACAACAGCGCATCATTCAAAAAGCAAGATCATTCTTCAAGGTTTATCATAAAAACCATCTGTCTCTGGGGCTCCCCCGCTTTGATTCCCCCTCCCTGAAAGCTTTTAGCTTTTCATCTGTTTTGGTTTTGGTTCGGCTTTCTGGGTTGGGCACGTCCTCCCTTCTAAATGACATGTTATCTCGTGTGTTGATTTTTCAGGGTAGACACCACCCCTTCACTCTGATGGTGACAGACACTCACTGAATTCTCTCAGTACCCTCCCCCCGCACCCCTCCGCACTCCCCGTAGAAGGGAACTGCATTTGGGATTAAGTCACTATTCAGTATTAATCAGTTCGTCAACATATGGATTAGATCTTTTAAATGAGACTCATCAATCCATCTCCAATATTTTGGCCACCTGATGTGAGGAGCTGACTCATTGGAGAAGATCCTGATGCTGGGAAAGACTGAAGACAGGAGGAGAAGGGGACGACAGAGGATGAGATGGTCCATCACCAACTCGATGGACATGAGTTTGAGCAGGCTCCGGGACTTAGTGATGGACAGGGAGGCCTGGCGTGCTGCAGTCCTTGGGGTCACAAAGAGTCAGACACAACTGAGCGACTGAACAACAGCAACCCATCAATCCTCTAGTCAAGTGCTGTGTCTCATCGGTATTTTTCCCGGCCTCCTGAGGTGAGCTCTTTGGGGGCTACATTCTACATTTCCTTGTATTTCCAGCACAAACTCGTCCCTGAACTTTTCATAAAAGCCTGTGAAAACTCCTTCTCCTCTGTGTCCCCTGCAGCAGGCGGCTGGTCCAGCCCAGGCTCCTCCCTGAAGACGTCATCCCGAAGCCGTCTTCACTCTCTGCCCTCAGCGGCTCAGTCTGTCTCCTGGATGTGTGCTTGGTAAGTCGCTTCGGTTGTGTCCAACTCTTCGCGACCCCACGGACTGCAGCCCACTAGGCTCCTCTGTCCATGGGGATTCTCCAGGCAAGAATACCGGAGTGGGTTGCCGTACCCTCCTCCAGGGGACCTTTCCGATTCAGGGATGGAACCCGCGTCTCCTGTGTCTCCTGCGCAGCAGGTGGGCTCTTCACCACTGGTTCCGCCATGCATTCCTGCAGCTCGTTTCACTCTCTTCTCCTGGACGAGAGGTCCTCCAGGAGGTCCTGGCTGGGGATGCAGGGGCTGTGCGCTTCCTGAGGGATGTAGGGCCCCGTCTGTCCCCGTCTCTGGGTGGCAGCCGGGCGGGCTGTGGAATCTGGGTGCGAGCGAACTTTCTCGGCCATGGGTGCTCCACCCTCTCCCAGCCTCCAGGACGCAGCAGAGAAGGTCGAATCCGCTGCACTTAGTGGCTCTGCTCTGCACCTGAGCAAGGCCCTTGGTGGCTCCAGGAGCTGGATGGAAGGCCTTCACTGCAGGACGGAAGTCTGCCTCCCTCCCTGGCTCACCCCGGCTTGGGGGCTGCTCCCCCAGAGCTCTCGTCTCCCGTCCTGCCCGCCTTCTCTCTGAATCCTTGCTCTTCCTCACCTCTGTGTCCTCATCATCAGCTTCTCAGTTTTCCACTGTCAGCTAATTAGTGTGCAGCAATTTCTCCTTTTTGCTGAATGCTCACTTTTATGGGGCCACGCTCTTATTTTTGTGAATGCATTATCTTTGCTCATCGCTTCGAGCCTCTCTCTCTGTTTCTCCGGGAGTTTCTCCCCCCTCTCTGTTTATTCCCAGTTCTCTTTTTCCATTTGAGCCTGCATCTCTGTCTTTCTTGTTGGATGCCTCCTCGATGTTGGTGATCCAGGGTCAGTGGCTGGCCATCGTATGTGGGTCAGGTTCCGTGACACCTGGTCTAACGAGCTGACCCTGAGCTGCGTCCACTCACTGCCACCCAGGGCAGAGCCTGGCACAGCAGGCTTTCTGCTCCTGGTGCTGCCCTCCTCCCACTGACAGAGTCCGAGCAGGGGGCTGCTCGTGACGGTGTTGTCTGTGACTCTGAAAATCTGGACAAACCCACACGTGCTGATCCGAGGCATCCACTGCATGTGGCTGGTCCAGCCTTCCCGGGGAACACTGTGTGGTCTGCAGTGATGGGCAGGGCTGTGTCCACCGCTACGGAGTTCCATCCAAGACACAGGGCAGCTCACAGATCGTCAGGTAGACCTTGAGTCTTTACGCAGAGAGACCTGCGTGTGCGTTCAGAGATCAATGTCTGGAAGGACGTTTAACAGAAAGCCACCAGAGACTCTTATTTCTGGGTGATGAGATTTGGAGTGATTTCCTTTTTCCTGTGTGTTTCTACCTTGTCTGAATTTTAACTGCAAATGTGGAGAAGGCAATGGCTCCCCACTCCAGAACTCTTGCCTGGAAAATCCCATGGACAGAGGAGCCTGGTAGGCTACAGTCCATGGGGTTGCGAAGAGTCGGACACGATTGAGCGACTTCACTTTCATTTTTCACTTCCATGCATTGGAGAAGGAAATGGCAACCCACTCCAGTGTTCTTGCCTGGAGAGTCCCAGGGACGGGGGGAGCCTGGTGGGCTGTGGGGTTGCACAGAGTCGGACACGACTGAAGTGACTTAGCAGCAGCAGCAGTGGATTGCCTTTATAGTCATCTTCATCTCGGAGAACGAAAATCACACGCCGGGATGGTTCTCTAGTTGCTTAAAAGCAGGTGCCGACTCCCCACAGCTCACAAGCAGTGTGGCCCAGTGTCTGGACGAGACGCCCCAGCTTCCCGGAGCCACGTGGGGCTCCCTCCCCGTCACGCCGTGGTCGCAGGCACCACGTCCTTGCCCTGCACCCCTGGTCCCCGCCGTGGCTGTTCCTGCTCCTCTGTGGCCTTGCCAGCCCGAGTGCCGGCCGCCAGCACTGCCCTGGGGTGCCCTCAGGTCAGCCCGCCTGTGTGGCCCAGTTTGGGGTCTTCACAGGCACCCATCCCTGCTTTCCAGCACTGTGAACGGGTTCTGGCAAATCTTAGATTTCTCAGGTCTTTTCTATGGGCTGGAGGCAGGACAATGAGTGTAGAGAAATCATGGGTGACTTATCCACTGATGTTCCCCTCCCAGGGGCCCAGCATGGTGCCTGGGACACAGCAGACAGGGAGATCCTGAAGAATCAGTGAATGAGGACAGAGCGAATTTGAAGGCAGGGACAAGGAGAACAAATGTGTAAGCTAGAATTCTCGATCCTGTTCTCTTGTAAGAGATAAAATGAGAAGGTACTGGAATAGCCGTGATCCAGTTTAAGTAAATGTGAAAAATCACTTTACAGCCGAGTTAAGAATGGTTTATTTAACCGAGAAATTGGTGTTTTCCTTAACAAGTCAGTAAACGTGGCTTTGGAAAGCGGGGCTCGTGGCTCAGCCCTCGGGTGTTAGAGCCTGTGTGTGTACATAAATACCTGCTCGATTGTTAAAAGTCAGGGTGAAACCTAGGGATTGAATCAATGCAGCGTTTACTTCCCTCTTTTTGTGATAAGCTGGAAGATCGGGACTCCTTTGCTTTGGAATGACGCAGGCTATTCTGTTTGAGGCCTGTGAGTGAAAGGGCTTTCTTCTAAGGCGTGCAATTTGCACTCTGTGCTGGGGACAGCAGGCTGGTTGAATGACAAATGCTATTAGGAATCGGAGTTCACTGATTTTTGTTCTTCAGGTTTAAGTGCCTGTGTCGGCTCCGGGAGGGCCCTCTTTGCAGCTGTAATGCACCCCCTCTGAGCTCCCCATGGAACAGCACTGAGGCTGTTGTGGCTGGAGGCTGGGTGGTCCCCGGGTCTCAGTTGTGGTGGGGCACAGCCCCACAGGGCCGGCAGGGGAACGGTGACAGCGGGCCCCAGGGTGCCGTGAGGTTGGGTGCATTTGCTTCCAGGAGAAGAGTGTGCAGGGAGTGGGTGCGTCCTGCGCAGTCCTGCGGGGAGGAGGAGGGTGGGAGGGGAAGCCGAGACTGCTCTCAGCCCCTCTTCGCTGCAGGGTGTGGGGACTTGGGCGCTCTCCTGGGAGGGCGGGGAGTGAGAGGCCCTTAGGCCTCGGAGGGCCCAGGAGGGCCTGTGGGCCTGTGGTTCCCATCCTTCTGGGCCCCAGGCAGAGATCCAGGACACAGTGGAGCCAGTTAGCGGATAATGGAGCCAAAGTGGAGTGTTTCTTCTCAAGGGCGAAGCAGCCCATTTTTCTCCATCGGCAAGGCTGACAGCATGGAATGTGCTCTGGGCACTGAGCTCGGACGAGGGAAGAGGCCAGCACCATCGAACAGACAGCCCGCCGCCTGGGCACGGGGCGGACCGAGGCCCTTCCATCTGTCCGTTCCCAGGTGAGCGCAGGCAGGAATGCCCGCCCCGAGCCCGCCCGCGGCCGCTGGTTCTCCAGAGCTGGGAAACTGCGTGTTGCTGGGGCCTGGCCGCCCAGGTGACACTCTCTCCGAGTCCCTGGGCTGCAGAGTCACCCCTTGGCCAATGCCTGCTTCTGTCACCAGACAGAGAGCGCTCGTGGCTTCCGGCAGTGGTGGAGGGCTACCGGCCAGAGGGCTGAGGCCCCTGCTGGCCAGTGGGAGACCCAGCAAATGGGGGTGGAGAGGGGCGAGGAGAGGACTGACCTGCTAGGCAGAGGCCCAGAGCCGGGCTGGGTGCAGAGCCAGGCGAGCGGGGGCGGAGAATCGGGGTGCTGGCTGTGTAGAGGATCAAGGCACATCTGCTGGGCTTGGCCCACACTCCTCGTGGGGTGAGTGAATGATCCAGCGCTTCTAGGAGGGGTCTTAGGCTGGAGATGGTCTCTGAGGCCCAGCAGAGCCCAGGGAGTGAAGGTTGGGGGAGAGGACTGTCCTTGGCATCTCTCCCACCCTGGTGGGCAGACCCTGAGGACGCACCAGCTCCGCCGGGTCACGGGCGGGGAACAGCCTCCTGCACTGGGTGCTGGGCAGGGTGGGAGCTGTGTGCAGAGCTGGTGGAGATGCGGGGTCGGGGGTGGGGCTGGGCACACCCCGTCCCTCTGTGCATTCTTCCCTTTGCTGGGGGGGTGGTGCCCTCCCTGACCGGGCCACCCCTGCTGGACTCAGGGCTCCAGAATCAGCATCACCTGGTGTGAGTTAGCTCTGGCCGCAGTGATGCTACGTAACGAACCATCCAAACTCTGAAGCTTACTGCAGACAGCGTGAGCCTCTCGCTTATCAGCCTACACTGGGCCAGGGCTTGGCAGCTCCCAGCTGAGCGCGGGCAGGGCTCTGGGCTGTGGGCTCCATGTCCGCACTGTGCTCTGCCTCCCTCCCCGTCCAGCCCGGTCATGCTCTCTCCTCTGTGGGTCGCAGGGTGGGGTCAGACGACGCTCCCAACAGATAAAGCCCGGGGGGGCCTCTTGAGGCTCAGGGTCAGGATGCACACTCCCCTCTCTGCTGCCCTCCATTGGCCAGGCTATGGGGGAAGGGTTCTTGCCACACCATGGTGGCCATCTATATTCACCTGTCTCCTCTAGCAAGGGCCTCTGGAGTCCCCAAGATCGCGACAGGCCCTCCCTGTGATGGTGTGTCTGTCGCAGCCCCGCGTGGGTGCTCACAGCTTGTGTCTGTCCACAAGCTAGATGTCCCGAGGACAGGGGTCACCGTGTTCCACTGCGGACCTAAAACGTCCGTGCGCAGGAGGCACTTTGTGTGGCGTGAGGGGGAGGGAGAGAGGGGGACCCGGGGGCGGGGGACCAGCCCCTCTGGCCCTTCCCCGGGGGGCCCAGCTCTGGCAGCGCCTGCTCTGTGAAGCCCTTCTCCTCTGCTGGGACTGGCCCTTCCTCTGTGGCTCCTTGCACCTCGGGCTCCCTGACGAGAGGCTGGGCGGTGTGGGCGGGGTGAGAGGAGAGGGGAGGGGGGGACCCCAGAGCGCACCCCAGAGCCTGAGGACGCAGCACCTGTGGAAGTGATGGCCTGGAGCACCGAGCCGCCCCCAGCACGGCTCTGCAGCACAAAACGGCTGGCTTTCATCCCCCAAAACGGGAACCTGGCTCGGAACACCTCCGAACGCCTTTATAAAGCGAGTAATTGCCTAACTGTAATTATTTTAGGAGGTTTAACGAGGCTGTATGGGTGCTCTTTAAGAATACCTCTTCAGCTTAAAAATTCCACCCACGACCCCCTGAGGGTGGGGCCTAGAGGCCTGCCTCCTTCAAGGGGCTCAGCTGTGTCCCAAGGCAGGGTGGCAGGGGGCGGGGGGTCCTCTAGAGGGGCTTCTGGCAAGGCAGTCAGCCCTGCCCAGGGAGGCAGAAGGACCCTGTTGCCAAGGGAACGGCCTCCTTTGCACTCCGAGGAGGCTGGGCCCCTCCTGGAGAGGATCCGCTGGGCCAGAACTCGGTGGGTGGTAGGGGATGAGGAAGAAGACGGAGGGACGGAGGAAACAGCGATCGCCTTCACGTCGGGCACTTTTCTGAGCCCCTGCTTCCTTACGGGAAAGAGCCTTCTCTCTGGGTTCTTGCAAGGGAGACGTAAGAGGCTGCATGTGAGGCGCCTGGGTGGGGATGCTCGCCAGCCCTCGCCAGCCCGGCCGCTTCACCTTCCCGCTCGGCTGTGAGGTTGGCGACGCCAGCTTCTGGAAGAGCTGCAACAGACGCAAGTGAGACCTGCCCAGCCACCGCGGAGGCCTGTCACCTGACCTGCACGTGGCAGAGGCCTGGAGAGGCTTCTAGGGAACAATTTATGTTTGCAGAGTCAACCCCCAAACCATGAAAGGCAGCGTGCGAAATGACAGAAAGAGAGGGGCAGTGAGCACAGTCTAGTGAGAGTTATTTAAAAACGAGTCACAACCAGAGCGTGTTGGCACAGGCTGGCGCGTCCTCACGTTTGGACTGCTTGCTGGAGAAAAGGACAGCTCGGGGTCCAGCTGTCTGACCGGGGCTTTATATGATTTCCCCTCAGAGGAACCCCTCAGGCCAGACTCCTCTGTCCCCAGCCTGCCCTCAAACAGCTTCTCCACGGTAGCACCAAACCAGCCTCCGCTCTGCATGGACAGAGCTGGGATGCTCTTAACCACTGTTGCCCCCTGGGGTGCCTGGGCTGGAGTTGGGGACCCCACCATGTCTGGGGCCCCCAGAGGAGATCCAGGTGGTCACGGGGGCTCCCTAGGAGAGTTCTGGCATCACTGGATCACCTGTGAGGCAGGCAAGCCAAGCGTCATCACGCCGTGAGAGGGGTTAGCAGGCTTGTTTCCTACAGTTCAGTTCAGTCGCTCAGTCGTGTCCAACTCTTTGCTACCCCACGCGACCCCATGACTGCAGCATGCCAGGCCTCCCTGTCCATCACCAACTCCCGGAGTTTACTCAAACTCATGCCCATCGAGTCAGTGATGCCATCCAGCCATCTCATCCTCTGTCGTCCCCTTCTCCTCCCGCCTTCAATCTTTCCCAGCATCAGAGTCTTTTCCAATGAGTCAGCTCTTCGCATCAGGTGGCCAAAGTATTGGAGTTTCAGCTTCAGCATCAGTCCTTCCGATGAACACCCAGGACTGGTCTCCTTTAGGATGGGCTGGTTGGATCTCCTTGCAGTCCAAGGGACTCTCAGGAGTCTTCTCCAACACCACAGTTCAGAAGCATCAATTCTTCAGCGCTCAGCTTTCTTATGGTCCACCTTTCACATACCCTCTCATGCATCCATCCACTCACGCATACTCACAGCCACTCGCTAGCATTTCCACAGCCCCTGAGTCAGGGGTTGGCGAGGAAAGCACGGGGCCTGCTCCCCCGCGAGGTCACAGAACCCTCTGTGGCTCCCAGCTCGCTGACGCCTCCCTGTTCCCCTGCAGTCAGTCTGCTCTGTGCTGCTTGATCCCATCGCTGGCGTTTCAACAGCTCTTTAACCTTATCTGAAGCTTTGGCTTTGGTGAAATGGATTTCAAAGGAGAGGGAAATAATGTTCCATTAAAGGCTCTGAAAAAATTGATCATCTGGTTTCTGCACGATCTCCAAGGCGGAGGAGCCGACTGTTGGGACTGAATTTTCATCCTTCTTGCTAGAGGTTTAGTGTAAGCCCCAAGCTCACAGCCACTAAGAGCTGCCTCAGGACAGGCAGTCAGGGCCCAGGAACATCTGAGGCTTTGGGATTCCCGCGCAGCTGAGCCAACGTGCCTCTTGCCGATTTCCTCTTTGAAAAGCACAACGCTCGATCACTGATGCCCCGAACACACAGCTCCCACTCACCCAGCCCCCAGGTGGCTGGGAGAGCCCAAAGGGCGTGGGGCGGGAGGGTACCTGGGGCCTCGTCTCAGCCCCCGAGGCCGTGCCGTCCCCCGTGCTTGCCCTCCCACTGCCTCTCACAGCACCCTCTCCCTCAGGTTGGGGTTCTTCCTTTCCCACCTCCAAGTCAGATGCTGTGACCCCACCCCTGACTTCTTGTGTCGCTCGGGTCCCCAAAGACTGGCGGGCACACAGGCCTTCCTCCCACCGAGAAACAGGTGGGCGTGTTGGGGCCCTTCCCCTCTGCCCCCTGGCTCTGGGGTGCTCCTGGGCCCCAGAGACTGCTCCCCGCTGCACCCCTGCATCCCCCAGGGGGGCCATCTTGCAGGGCCTCCTCTGCCCACACCCTCCAGGGTGGCTGGGGCTTGACAGCACCACCCAACACTGCCCCTCCACCCCGCCGTCAGTCCTCTGGCCCGGCTTCCTGGGGTTCAGAAAATTTCCATCTGTGTTGACACTGGAGACACAGACAGGCCAGGGCGTTTCCAAAGGGCGCACCTGGCGTGGATGCTGTGGGGTGGGGGCGGCAGTCTATGGGGAGTCGCTGTGCTCATTTTGCCGTGAGCCTGACACTGCTCTGGAGAGCGAGCAACGTGTGCACACAACAGCGGGCGGCCCCGCGGAGGCCGGGGGTCCCCCTTTCTCCGCCCCATGGGGCAGGCTCCTTCCACTGCCTCGCAGCACGCAGGGTGTCTCACACTTCGGGCCACAGGCCCCTGCAGCAGAGCTCCCCACGGCTGCCCCCAAAACCGGAGGACGGGGGCCCTGGAGACGCAGTTTCAGAGGGCCTGTGGTCCCCTCCCCTACAAGGGAGTGAGGCCCAGAGGCCAGTGACCAGTGTCTGTGGGCCTGTCAGAAGCAGGGTGGAGCCCCGCTGTCCCTGCACCCGACCTTCCCAGGCCCCGGGCCCTGGGCCTCAGGGAGAAGGCGGGGCTCCAGGTCGTGAGGTCGCCAGACACCCCCGCCCCCATCTGGGGGCTCCCAGTGCCTCCTCTGGCCCCTAGCCCTGGGCAGGTCGGCTTAACCAGCAGGTTCACTCAGCTGGGTTTCTGCCTTCCACTTTGGGGGAAAGAGGCAAGTACAGCCAAGGAATCAAATCCTCACATGAAATTCCTTACATGGTGCCTGGATCCTGCCCCCGTGACCCCCGGCACCGATAAGGCCAGGGACAGGGGCTCTCGGGGAACCAGGGGTTCAAGGGGGAAGCTCCCGAGAGAAGCGCATTCTATGTTCCCAGGTAGGTGACCTAGGTGGGCACCCCTGCCCTTGTGGGCACAGCCCTGCCGGGGTCCCAGGCTTGACTGTCTCAGGAGAACAGGGGTGGGGCGGGCCGAGGTCCCCAGGCTGCCAGCCGACCCTGGGTCCTCAGGGAAGGTGGCCCTGAGCCATATACAGGGCCTCGCGTTCCCTTGTCCCATCCGGTGATGCTCTGCTGGATGGTAAGCTGCCCGAGATAGCGACAATCCCCCTTCCCGGGATCCTGGGGATTTTCTGGGAGCAGTCAGTGTTCAGGACTGTTTTCTCGTTTCATTGAATGAGGGGAAGCCGCAGGCTCCTGCTGACAGCCCTGTATCCTGCTCCCTGCTGAGCCAGGATGAGCCTCGGGGGTCGGCAAGGTGGGCAGGGGCGGGCACTGGGAGCTGATGGAGACACAGCCTCCAGGGCGAGAGAACAGCCCCTGTCGTTGCCAAGAACACTTGGCCGGCAGTCGCCCAAATGGCTCTGGGCGTTCACCGTCCTGCTTCCTCCCTGCTTGCTGCAGACAGAGGCGCCACCAGACGGACCCTGAGAAGGCTGTGTTTCCACACTGGACGGCTCCGCAGCCCGGGGGGCCGGTTGTCACAGTCTCAGCACTTGGTGGGCCTGCCTGCCACGTGGGGCAGCTGAACGTGGTCCAAAGAGAAGAGGAGCCTCAGAGCCTGTCGGAGCCTGGGTCCCCTCCGAAGGGCACCTGGCCCCAGGCTGAGTGTGCAACTCCCAGCGCGCCCAGCACGGGAGAGAGTGTGGCCTGGGAGGTGGCTGTGGGGGAAGGTGTAAAGCTCGGCTCTGATGCTTCCTTGCTGTGTGTCTCCGGGTAAGTTTCTGAGCCTCTCTGGGCCTCTGTTCCTCACCTGTGAAACCGGGATGATTGCAGTATCTACCCCAGTGTTAGTCTCTCAGTCACGTCCCACTCTGGCGACCCCATGGACTGGAGCCCTCCAGGCTCCTCTGTCCAAGGGATTCTCCAGGCAAGAATACTGGAGTGGGTTGCCATTTCCTTCTCCAGGGAATCTTTCCGACCCAGGGATTGAACCATTGAATCTGGGTCTCTTGCATTGCAGGCAGATTCGTTACTGTCTGGGCCTTTGAAGGCCTAATGTGTTAATGGATGTATGTGACAGCNGATTCTCCAGGCAAGAATACTGGAGTGGGTTGCCATTTCCTTCTCCAGGGAATCTTTCCGACCCAGGGATTGAACCATTGAATCTGGGTCTCTTGCATTGCAGGCAGATTCGTTACTGTCTGGGCCTTTGAAGGCCTAATGTGTTAATGGATGTATGTGACAGCCACCGGTTTAGAATAAATTCTCAATAGAGATTAACTGGGAGGTAGATGAACGTGGGGGAGGGTTAAACGTGGGGGAGGGTTAAACGTGGGCTGGGGGCTTGCAGAAACCTGCCCACCGCGCGGTTTGTGGTACGTGCTCTCCTGCCCTCCTGGGAGGATCTCTGGGCAGAGATCGTGGTACACTCTGGGGATGGTGGGGTTTGGCTCCTGGGAGCAGGCCCACATCTCGGGTGAGAGCTGGTCCCGGCAGGACTTGCCAGTGGGCTCCGTCCTGCGGAAGGTGAGGCCAAAGCGAGGGCAAGCAGGAGCTGCGGGCCTCACCCACGCACTGGGGGGCGGAGCTCTGGGTGTGTGCACTGCACTACTGGGTGTGCCAGACTGGCCTGGCACAGAGGGGGCCCACAGAGGTGCTTCGGAACCCAGGGCAGGGCCAGGCCCACCCCGGATTAGCAGTGGGAGCTGGCCAAAGGCCACCCTCCTGCCTCCCCCACACAATCATGCTTCAGACTCAGCGCTGATGGGTGACCCCGGGCCTCTGGGCGCCTCTCCACAGGAAGCCCCCAGTTCCATCTGCAGATGGCTCTGTACCCCCAGCTCCTCCACTGAGGAAAATAAAGACAGTCCCAGTATGCTCTTTCTGAAAGCTCCGCAAGTGTATCTTTGGAGAGGAAATTCATCAGCTCAGATAATTCGTGTGCCTCTTGAGACATCTCAGCAGATCATGAAAAATCCTTAGGAGCCTGCAGCAGAGGGCCATGGCGGAGATGCAGACAGCGGGGCTGAGAGTGGCCGGCGTGGTTTGGAAGCCCTTGATCCGGGCGCAGCAACCCACTCCAGCCAGAGCTAGTGAGGTCTTCAGGACCCTCACAAGTCTCATCATCCAACATCCAGATGAAAACCAGCCCCGTTCCTGGCCCTGCAGGTGGATGTCTGAGACAAACCCCCTGGGAGAGACACAGGTGGGGTCAGGGATCTGGGTTCAAGCCCAACTGTGCCTGCAAGCTGAGGTCCTCACCTGCCTGAGGCTGAAGAGGAGGGTCTTTAGGGACCAGACCAGGAGAGGTGTTTCAGGCGCAGCCACAGAACAGATCCCCATGAGGTGACCAGGACCGCCATCCCGGCTTGTAGCCACAGCCAAGACCACCCGTGAGCTCTGGTTCCCACGGCACAGACCCTCGAACGGTCACGGGGGGCTGTGAGTGACCACACCTGTCGTTTACTGGGTGACAGCCTCTCTCGTGGAGGAGGAAATGGCAAGCCACTCCAGTATTCCTGCCTGGAGAATCCCATGGGCAGGGGAGCCTGGTGGGCTACAGTCCATGGCGTTGCAAAGAGTTGGACGCGGCTGAGCAACTAGCACACAGGCTTTCTCGGAGCCCACGATAGATGGGGATTTGATGAATTGGGTCATCGAAGCCAGAGGGTGGGAGTTCCCCATGAAAGGTGGGGAGGAGTGTGGTCCCTGCAGAGGAGCATCCCCCAGCATGGTGTCCTGAGTGCATGCCCACCCGGGCTGCTTGGCTGTGAATGCCAAGGCCAAACGCAGCCTGAGATTAAGGGCTCATGTCATCCAGGGTCTGGGGACGGCACAGACCCTCTCTGTCCCAAGGCAGGCTGCTGTCTGCTTAGGACATGTGTGACGGTCCCCCACCACCCCAGCTCAGCAGCCCTGGGGAAGAAGATTCTGATGGATCCAAGCATGCTAAGCACCTTAGGGGATGGATGAAGGGCGAGGTCTAGGCCATGCACCCACCTGGAGACCCGGGGGCGTGGGGATCAGCCACCTCCAAAACCAGGGGAGCAGAGGCTGGTGATCAGCAAAGGCTACAGACAAGGTGTCCATCCAAGGCCCCCTCCAAGCAGGAACAGGGGCCGCTCCTGGAGGTGGGGAAAGTGAAATTGAGGTCACTCAGTCGTGTCCGACTCTGCGACCCCGTGGACTGTAGCCCACCAGGCTCCTCTGTCCGTGGGATTCTCCAGGCAAGAGTACTGGAGTGGGTTGCCATTTCCTTCGCCAGAGGATCTTCCTGACCCAGGGATTGAACCCAGTTCTCCCGCATTGCACGCAGAAGCTTTACAGAATTTCACCCTGTTCTCGACCACAGGTGTGGGACTTTTACCCGATTGTTTTCATACAACTTGTCTCAACAAGCGGCCCCGATTTTCCCTTGATTGAAGCAAAGCGTGAGGCTTCGATGACTTCACCAGGTTCTCGGCAGACAAACCCAACTTCTGAGAAACTAACAAGTTGGCAGATGGCTTTTGAGCACCACTTGTTTGCCAGGCACTGCCCTGAGCTCCTAGAAGCCCCGAGTTGGAGTTGGTGCCCTTGGGGAACCCCCAGTCCCCCGGGGGGAGGAGGTCCAGCTGTGGGCAGATGGCAAAGAAGAGGCACTGGAGAGGGGCTGAGGGCAGACTCATGGAGGGAGATGTCGGGTGCACCTGAAGCCGGGGGCCTGGCGTGGCCTTTGGCGCTGGGTTGGACTTGAGATCGCGGGACGTGGTGGTGACCAGCTTCCCCCCGGGAGCCTGGTGGCCACTGCGCTCGTGTGGCCCAGTCGGCCATGAATAGAGACCAAGCACCCTCCTGTTCCCAGGCTCCGTGCGAGGGCCCAGGAGGGAGGGAACCAGAGCTCCGCGGTGGGGCGTGTGTTCTGGGGGAGACGGACGAAAGCCACCGACAAACAAGTCACGGAGCAGACACGAGTCTTTGTCGACTGGCGCGCCCGTTCTGCGTGCCCTTCTGCCAGCGACACGGCCTACTTTCACGTTGTCAGAGCAGGTGACGCTCACAGCAGGTCCTGTGACCACGCCCGACCCTGGGTCAGCTTAGAAATGAGGAAACCGGGGAAGAACGTTTAGATTGCTCCAACGGCGTGAACACTGTTCAGAGCTGGCCTAGGCCTGGGCTGAGATGACGTCCCCTTTCCACCGGCCCTTTGTCACAGCCCCTGGGTTTTCAAGGACCCTTCCTGCAATCCCAAGGAATGCGTCCTGTCTACTCATCACCCACTAATTGCTCAATGTCGTGTCACCTGTCAATTTTCCCCAAGGATCTAGTACAGTTCCTTTCTTCTCCTGCAGTTTTCAGTGGCATTTGGTTTTAGACATGTGCTTTATTATGTCATCACTTCCTCCCTAAAAATGGTTGCTTTTGTGTTATAACATCCATTCTGCAAGGTGCCTTTTCTTTAGACCTCCCCCTCTGCTCCAGTGTAGCCCAGCAGCTGACCAGGCCTCCTCCCAGCGCTGCCCTGGGCCTCCCCTCACCCCTGCACACAGTCAGGCTCCCAGAGTCTTACACCCTGCTTTTGCCGGAGCACACCCTTGATTAACTTTCTCGCACCAGATGCATGAGAAATATCCGCTGTGCTCTTGCAGTTCTGAGAATGTTCCGGGCTCCTCCAATTGCCTCTGTCTCCTCTGGGGTCAGTTCTTCCCGCGCCGGCGCTCGGTCCACCTGCCTGGGGGTCGCAGCGAGGCTCCCTGTTCCGGAGGGAGCGCCTGACTGGCTGGTGTGAGCTTCCTCTGCTGTCATGTCAGAGCTGTTTCTCCTCTGGGCAGATGAGCCACATCCCCTGGAAGCTTAGCTTTAGGGGAATGGCAAGAAGCCGCGTTGGCCTTTCCAGGAGCTGGAGCCTGAAAAGGTTTGTGGGGGACAACTGGTGTCCCCTAGAGGTTCAATTTCGTTGCTAGGACAACTCACCCAGGGAGTGTTTTATTCTCTGGGGGTCCAAGCAGCCTGCCCGCCCTCGAAGTGAGGAAGTGGGTGGCATGGGGGGACAGGGGTCCCCTGCCGCTTCTCCCCTGCAGACTGTGAGCCCAGCGCCACCGTGTGCCTCTGTCGGGCGGGTGGGCTCGCCCTCCTCCTGCAGCCCCTCCTGCAGGGTTTATGCCCTGATCTCCCTTCCGCACCATCCATCAACCCACGTGCCTCTCTTCCACCGTCCAGACGTTTATCGAAACCTCCCCTTGCCTGGTGACCTGTGCCCCGCTAAGTGCTTTCCTCCTGAGGGCATGTCATCGTCCCTGTAGTTCTGTGGATCGTGGGGAGATGGGAGGTGAGGACAGGTTCTGGTCTGCCAGCCGGAGCTGGGTGTCTCCCGGGGTTTGACAAACACGGAAGAGACGTAACAAGGCTCTCATTTCACAGGGGAGCAGAGTCCCTTGAAGGCCACTCGGAGATTGGCCTGGAGGAGGAGACAGTGGCGGGAGGAGGGCAGGAGGGGCTACCAGGTGTCCAGGGGCATGAGAGTGAGGCTGGCCGCGGACCCGCAACCAGTCAGGGACCAGCGATGGATCGAGGCTGGGCAGGGACAGGCAGAGAGGAGTGAAGGAAGGAGAAGAGAGTGAGGGGGTCCCAGGACAAGGCTCCACGTGGGCCCTCAGCAGAGAGAATGGTGGGACCCAGGGTCAGGACTGGGGGGCCCCACCAGCAGGTGATGGAGAGGATGGTGTCTGAAGAGAGCAGCTGTGGACAGGGCTGGCCACAGGGGAGCCAGGACCTCCTGGGCCCCAGGGGTCCAGGAAGGGGCGTGGCCGGACCCCAAAGGGAGGGCTGTGGCTGTGGACGAGGGACAGGGCTGCCCGGGACATGCCGCAGCCTCGCTTCCTCAGCCTGGCAAGCAGCGAGCCCGGGAATCAGCCTGTCTCTCTCAATCCGTCCTGTTCTCTCCGGCAGCTTCCTATTGGCCAAACATGCAGAGAAGCTAGAGGTAAGGGTCCCCTTGAAGTGGCCACACGGGTCCAAGGGCAGGGGCCGGAGGGGGATGGGAGGGCCAGGCGATGGTGGGGGGGGTGCCAACTGGCTGGCAGCCCAGGCCCTGCTCCGCAGCCCCCTGGCAGACAGCTTGACGAGACATGTGCAGAGTGCATGTGAAAGAAACCGTAAAACACTGCTGCGAGGCACGAAGAAGATCCAAAATAGAAAAGTCAGGATGTTCCAACATCATCAAGATGTCAGTTCTCTCTAACTTATGGTATAAATTTAATGGGCTCCTAATAAAAATTCCAATGAGCATTTTTTCACGGAGCTACACGGTTGATGTTAACATTCCTATGGAAAAATAAACAGGCGAGAATAGCTGAGGGCGGTGAGGAGGGGGTCGGGGTGGGCATTACGACACGCAGGCCTCTCCTGGAGACAGCGGGCTGATGACACGGGAGAGCCGCAGAGCCGCAGAGCCACGGAGCCGGACCGCGGCGGCGGAGTCCGGCGTGTGATGTACGACGCGTCTCAGTTCCCCGCAGCAGTCATGATCCGTCAAGTAAAATGACGTCAGGCAAGTAGATCACTGTTTGGAAAAAGATAAAGTTAGATCCATTTCTCACACTAGGCCGAAGAATAAACTCACAAGCTCAGAGCTCTGGAAGTACGAAGGTTCGATATACAAATACCAGAAGCAAACACAGGTGAATCCTTCTGTAAGCAGCATGTAGAGAAAGGCTTTCCAGCTGTGAGTAAAAACCCAGCTCCAATAACGAAAACAGCAACACGTTTGTCTGCAAAAATGGGGAGTCTTGCATGAAAAATAAGTGAAGTAAAGGACACACTGGGAGAAAACACTTGGAACTTGCCTCGTAGATGAGAGCCTTGATACATGAGGAATTTTTAAAAGGTGAGAAACAAAAATGCAAAAATCACGTAGAGAAAAGAGGAAACTACATGAAAAATACGCTGTGAAAATGGCCCTCGGACAAGAGAAAAGTCACTTTGCTTCTCCATATAAGAGAGCTACAGACTGAAGCCAGGCAAGGTGCCAGCTCTTATCCACCCGACTGGCAAAAACACAAGCGTCTGACAACATGCTCTGCTGGTGAAGCTGTGGGTAAACAGGCACGCTCAGACGCTGCCGGTGGCAATGAAACCGGTGTCCCCCTCGTGGGTGGACAGATCCACGCCTGCATTTACTCTCTGACCCAGCAACCTCACTTTGAAGAATTCACCCCAAAGATGCACTTTCAACATCACAAAATACTGGGGCACAGGGTGTTCACTCCATCAGTATTCATCGCGGCAACGTAGGGAGAGTTATGGGTGCAAGAGGAGGTGGGGACCAGGTACCCCACACCCACAGCAGGGTGGGGCTGGGCCACTCGCCAAAGGGTCTCCGCCAAGTGCTTTGGAGTGATTTCTAGGATGTAATATTTCAAGGGCAGCCGCGTGCCACCGTGTATGTCATAAAGAAAGGGAACAGCAGAAACGCACCCAGACGGCCTGCTGTCTCTTATACACATCTGATGGTGGGGTTTGGCTCCTGGGAGCAGGCCCACATCTCGGGTGAGAGCTGGTCCCGGCAGGACTTGCCAGTGGGCTCCGTCCTGCGGAAGGTGAGGCCAAAGCGAGGGCAAGCAGGAGCTGCGGGCCTCACCCACGCACTGGGGGGCGGAGCTCTGGGTGTGTGCACTGCACTACTGGGTGTGCCAGACTGGCCTGGCACAGAGGGGGCCCACAGAGGTGCTTCGGAACCCAGGGCAGGGCCAGGCCCACCCCGGATTAGCAGTGGGAGCTGGCCAAAGGCCACCCTCCTGCCTCCCCCACACAATCATGCTTCAGACTCAGCGCTGATGGGTGACCCCGGGCCTCTGGGCGCCTCTCCACAGGAAGCCCCCAGTTCCATCTGCAGATGGCTCTGTACCCCCAGCTCCTCCACTGAGGAAAATAAAGACAGTCCCAGTATGCTCTTTCTGAAAGCTCCGCAAGTGTATCTTTGGAGAGGAAATTCATCAGCTCAGATAATTCGTGTGCCTCTTGAGACATCTCAGCAGATCATGAAAAATCCTTAGGAGCCTGCAGCAGAGGGCCATGGCGGAGATGCAGACAGCGGGGCTGAGAGTGGCCGGCGTGGTTTGGAAGCCCTTGATCCGGGCGCAGCAACCCACTCCAGCCAGAGCTAGTGAGGTCTTCAGGACCCTCACAAGTCTCATCATCCAACATCCAGATGAAAACCAGCCCCGTTCCTGGCCCTGCAGGTNGAACTGACTCATTTGAAAAGACTCTGATGCTGGAAAAGATTGAGAGTGGGAGGAGAAGGAGACGACAGAGGATGAGATGGTGGGATGGCATCACTGACTCAATGGACGTGAGTTTCAGTAAACTCTGGGAGTTGGTGATGGACAGGGAGGCCTGGCGTGCTGCAGTCCATGGGGTCGCAAAGAGTCAGACACAACTGAGCGACTGAACTGAACTTGTCTGGCTGCTGAGCAGCTAAGGGCACACCCCCGGGGGCACTGCAGTAGGAAGAAGGGACAGAATTGTGAGTGGGGCGGGCGCCAGCCCAGGTGATCAGTATGAACTCAGCAGCTCTACAGTGTCCAGGGCGCTTTGCTGGTGGTCAGATGGTAAAGAATCTGCCCGCAGTGCGGAAAGCCCAGGTTTGATCCCCGGGGCAGGAAGATCCCCTGGGGAAGGGAATGGCTGCCCACTAATGGCATCCAGTGCTCTCGCCTGGAGAATCCCAGGGACAGAGGAGCCCAGTGGCTGCAGTCCATGGGGTTGCAAAGAGTCAGACACGTCTGAGCAACTGACCCCTTCACGGTTACACTGCCAGTGTCCTCTCAGCACGAGTGCACATGTGTATGTGTGCCTGTCTGCTGCGTGCGCACATGGGTACATATGTGTGCACAGTTCCTCTGCCGACGTGTCTGAAAGCCTGAGTCTGTGACCCCTGGCGCCCAGACACTCTGATTTCTGAAACACTCTCTCCTAAAAGGAACCAGGCTTCCAGGAGAAATGGGTGATTTTAGGGCTGCGTCTGCCAGAGAGTGAAGAAATGCTAACAAAGGTGGGATGTCACAGGGGCCCGGACCCGGCTCGGCAGGGCACTCAGGGCCCAGCGTTTGGGGTGATCTGAGCATCAAACTAACGAAGGGCCCTGATGGACTACAGATGTTCATGCTGATAAAAGACACCTACCTACATTCATGCTCCATAGATGGATCGATGGACAGAGTAATAGATGGAGATATGGATGCATCTATCCACGCAAACATAGCTACGAACCTGCACACCTACCTGCCTATCTGACAGATGATACAGAGATGGACAGACAGGAGGATGGATGGGTGACAGACGGACGAGACAGAAAATGCTGGATGCCAACTGCTACACGTGCAGGAACTGCTGGGTTGGAAAATCAACATTTAGCAACCTGAGATTGGATCAGCAAGTCACTAATGGATGTTAAATCTAGAGGGATGTTTTGATGAGAGGTAGACCATTTCCAGGGTCTGTAAAGAGTCTGCTTTGCAGACTGCTTATCAGTTGCAAGGAAATAGAGCAGGTGAATCAGACGGTTCCTTGAGCCCCTCACCAGAAACAACCTCGCCTGCGAGAGGTGGATGCTCGTCATGTCAGCTCCACGTGGAAGCAGGGAGGACACGTCATCCGTGCGCTACTGCAGCCAGAAGCTAATAGAGAGGAGGGATCAGACAAACCCCAAGGAGCACCGTTCTATTTAAAAAACAAAACTGCAGAAAAAGACTACGGAAATGTACCAGATGAAAGGAAACTGAAGACAGGCAGGTGAGGGCAGCTTCTGCTCCCCAGGTGATCCTGGACTAGAGAGAGAAGGCGAGAAAGGGCGTCATCCGGTCAGCTGGCAAAGTGGGGATTTAAGCGGCAGCTTAGATAAGGATATTGGAGCTGTGTTGACAATTGCGCTGATGTTATGTAAGAGAAGAGCTCTGTCTTGAAGGGTGAAGGGCTGTCATGCCTGCAGCTAGGTCTCCAACAGTTCAGAGAAAACTTGCACATTTCCATGGGGGTGTAGGGGGAGGGGG